>JAJKLE010000043.1:0-289673 GCA_022593225.1 Xylaria sp. FL0064 | reverse complement strand
CCTAACCCTAACCCTAACCCTAACCCTAACCCTAACCCTAACCCTAACCCTAACCCTAACCCTAACCCTAACCTAACCCTAACCCTAACCCTAACCCTAACCCTAACCCTAACCCTAACCCTAACCCTAACCCTAACCCTAACCCTAACCCTAACCCTAACCCTAACCCTAACCCTAACCCTAACCCTAACCCTAACCCTAACCCTAACCCTAACCCTAACCCTAACCCTAACCCTAACCCTAACCCTAACCCTAACCCTAACCCTAACCCTAACCCTAACCCTAACCCTAACCCTAACCCTAACCCTAACCCTAACCCTAACCCTAACCCTAACCCTAACCCTAACCCTAACCCTAACCCTAACCCTAACCCTAACCCTAAAGAGCGAGGACTGTAGTGGGAGAATGTTGCCCAACCCCGTTATAACAATCTTCATATAGGTTATAGTAGTATGACGCCTGATTGGGCTCGTCTGTTATTCGTTACTGTGTCTACGTTCGGCTCTCTCGTGCTCGGAGGTGAAGTCGCAGGTGCCATTTGTGTCACATGCCACGACGTGTTACGCGTTTGAGACATTTCTCTCACGGACATCATAGGCTAGGCCGAAAGAGTCAGCGGCGAGTCCTACGCTGTGTCTTTTTACTCATTCATGCTCTTGCTGTGACTCCCACATCGGGCGTCGCCGAGACGCAGGATAGCGCCGTGATAGCTCACTAGAGCATCGCTTCAGCTCCGGGCGACGCTGTTGATAGAATATGGGTCATGATGAACGCGTGATGAATCGAAAGAGAAAGATCCAGTCAATAGAAGGACCTCGGCGAGACGCTGCGAATCGAGCTGCACAGTACAGGGTTACTGAACAGGAAAGCAAGATGGATCATAGGGCTGGTTGGGGGTGAGTTCCGGGTTTCATCAGCGCCAAGAATGCCTGCCAGATAAGCAGACCAGGGTTGGTACATACAACTATGGGGGTTAGATTGAAACCCTAGCGGTAATTCAATCATGGCCATGAATGAAAGTAATACAAAAGGTTTGCATGCCTCTATTCAAGCTCGAACGGTACTGCTCGAGGTGCTGTCATCCTGTTAAGAGGCTCAGACACCCATATTGATATTCAGGGAACCTGGTTATTCAGATTTGAAAGATCTGTTTAATACGATCAGTAGCGCTCTACACAGTAGGCGCTCATGCACCCTACCTAATGTTGACCCCATATCTATTGGAGCATAATAACTCTAATGCCCGTGGATTCGGCAAGCGTCCCGTGCCGAAGCTACGTTTGCCGGTGACTCCAAAGAAGCAGGGAGGCTGCGGGAAACGGCGGGCCTGCACACCACCACTTGTACACCCCGAGCAGCTCGGAATCCATACAGCAACCTTAGGTACAAGGGCCATCCTCTTTCTGGCCTCCTACAGCTACGAAAAAGCAGACAGAAAGAGAGGGACACGAACACGAAACGCATGCAGCATCTTAATAGTGTAAGTAAAAGTACTAAATAGCTTATCCTATGAATGAATCGCCTCAGCTCTCGACCCTCCGCAATCTGCGGAATACGCAGAATACCCCGCCTTAGATGCTACGGCAATCGTGCCATGTGGAGCCGCAGCTGTCTGAACGACCTCAGTGGATGAGAGGCATATCATAGTGGTTGAATATTGCACTGTAGACAATAAACAAGACGGACTCTCTAGGGTAATAAACCCAAGATAGCGGGTTGCTGTTTTCGAAAGCTGTTATATGTGCTATATTTCTCTATCTGTTTTGATCCATGAGATAGGAGCGGCTCTGCAGGTATTGCTATTGTTTTATAGAGGCCTTATTTAATATCACGTAATGCCTGCCTGAGTAATCCAGGCTGTCTTCTAATATGTGTATCTGGACTACGCGAAGAAAGAGCGAATCCATGGTATGGATCTAAATAGTACTGTGTTTATATCCGGTGTTGTATGTTATAGAGTTTACGCCGTCGTACTGGGGGTGGTCCGTGGACTTCTTGGTTATGCACATCTCCCGGCAAATGATATCACCGGCTCTCCTTATTATATCTATAACTCCATCAAGATGCCCGAACGGGCTCCTAAGCATGTCCGACGGCCGGTACTCAGACCCCGGATGATTAGACTGCACGCTCAAGTTCGTCATTAATACAAGCTGCTAGCACGTTAGATCTTCCGACATAGCTCTTGCGTTATCCATCTCCCTTCTACCTTGAACTGAAGCCGCTTTTTGTTATACGGTTTCAAAGCAAAATGACTTCACTCTCCTCGATGGGGCTTTATTCCCCTGCTTATGCCCAGATGAAGCAATATGTGCTTCTCGTAGCTGCTGCGCTTTTTGCAGTAACTCTAGCCCGTGTTGCATGGAACAAGCACACACGAAAACAACCTCCAGTCATCAATCCACCCAAACTATTCGACCTCACGGGCGGATCAACGAAAGTCGATTTCCTTCGGCGCAGCTACGAGATGATCCATGACAACTCTAGGGATGGCTCGAATCGACCGTACACGATGTACACGGACGTCGGAGCTGTCATTGTACTACCTCCAAAGTTCGCGGACGAGATCAAGAATAATCCGCGTCTAGACTTTATGACAAATGTTGAAAATGTCTGTTTTCCACTTGCCTAGTATTGTATTAGGTGCTAATGGCTAAGATAGGAATTCCATGGTGATGGCTCGGTTCCCGGGTTTGAGGTCTTCAACACCGATTTTGCGAGTTTAATTCTTGTTCAGGTGGCAAAAAAGCAATTGACGAAATTTCTAAGTATGCCAATCTGCCATGCCTCATCCTTGGTTCTTTTTAGTTTTCAGTTAGCTTATTTTATCCTAGATAAGATTACCAAGCCTCTTAGCGACGAGGCTGCCTTCTCTCTACGTACTATACTAGGTGATTATTCGGGTAGGTTAAATATCGTGATAACATGATATCCTAGGTTTATTACTCACGGCAATGCTACAGAATGGAAGGAATTTAATCTACTAGAGGTAAATCTCTCACTCGTCGCCCGACTATCCTCAAGAGTCTTCTTGGGGGACAAACTCTGCCGCGACCCCGGGTGGCTACAGGTTACCTCTCAATATCCCATAACGTCATTCAACGCTGCCTACAAACTGCGTTTATATCCCAAATGGATAAGGCCTTTGGTTCACTGGTTCCTGCCGGAATGCCAGCTTCTACGCCATCAGTCTGCCCAGGCCCGGTCCATGATTCAGCCCATAATTGACCAGCGTCTAGAGGAGAAGCGGAAGGCACTAGAAGCAGGACTACCAGTTCCAACATACGACGATGCTATTGACTGGGCCCAGGAGGAATCAAAGCAGTTCAAGTATGAGCCAGCCACATTCCAACTTGCTATGTCGAACGCCGCTATTCATACTACAAGTGATCTTTTCACACAGACGATTCTCGAGCTTTTAGCTCATCCCGAACTCATACAGCCGCTGAGGGACGAGGTCATCGAGGTGCTGCGCATCCATGGGTGCACAAAATCAGGGCTATATAACCTGAAGCTAATGGACAGTATCCTGAAGGAGACTCAGCGCGTAAAGCCAATTTCAATGGGTAAGCCATATTTCTTCCCCCGAAGTTAAAGACCCCCAATTGACATTCCATTGGGGTAGTGTCGATGCAACGAATTGCGCTCGCAGACGTTCCGTTGTCAGACGGAACTGTTATACCAAAGGGTGCCAAATTGGCTGTCGCCAACACGACGCGACTCGACGGTGACTTATACGAAGAGCCTGAGAAATTTGACGGTTACCGCTTTCTAAAGATGCGTAGTGACCCAGGAAAGGAAAACACTGCGCAGTTTGTGACCACTGGTACCAACTCCCTGGGTTTCGGGCATGGGACCCATGCGTGCCCTGGGCGCTTCTTTGCCGCAAATGAGATCAAGGTCGCATTGTGCCACTTAGTTCTCAAATATGACTTGGAGTTAGGCCCTGGTTCTCAACCCGAGATATCTTGGTACGGCTTCAACTTGAATGCCAACAAGGATGCAAAGATCAGAGTACGGCGACGGAAAGAGGAGATCGACATTGATAGCCTCTGAAGAGTAGTCAGCTATGCACGCGCCCACAATGAGATCAGATCATGCTGAGGAAATCGGTATTCCCCAGAGCGAAAGTCGTGTGAGCTGATGCTCGGCGCCGCATATAATAAACTGAGAACTCGGTTGTTAGTTGATACAAGTATCTGCCTAGTATCTAAGATTATGATACAAGCCTCGGCCTGCCGATACCCTTACGTATGTATATTGGTCCCAGTGACGCAGCCGAGCCCGTAGATCCGATTCTATGCTCGTCTAAGTTTGCCACTTAGGTAATAATGGCAACGTGAGAGCTGTTGTTAAGAATACGGCTTCTTAAACATAGGAATAAGCATACGCTTTTTTGTTTATCCGCTATATATAAAGGCTGGCTCTATCGTGATCGCTACCCAGGTATTGATTAAGCTTTGTGCCGTTGTCATGTTTGTTTTGGCTCAATGTACGCGCGGATGCTAACATAGTGACTACGGAGGAGTAACGTGTGATGGTGCTGTCTAAGCCTCGGACAGGTATCCACAAGCTCATAGCATAAGGCATGACGGTCTGTCTGTACACACAGAATCTCCCTTGTGTTACGTAAAATAAATAGTGATGCTCAGTCCATGCTGTTAAGACTAGGCGTAGCTGTTATCGAAAAAAAACAGCATAATGAGAATTTTGCCTTGTAGAGCTGCTTGAACAAGTTAGATACACGCATTTAAGGATAAGTCCCAGGTCCAGAAATTTCTGGAATCAGTGGAGTTTTCGCCAAAATAGCTCGTGTCAACAGGGCAGTCTAATCATAGACACGCTATGACGTAATTGATCTCTCTAGTTTATCTAAGCCTCAAACAATTGTAGACCTGAGTTGTTGAACATGATTCCTTCCAAGTGTTTATATAGGCATAGATACAAGTGAAATAGCGCAATTGATACATGCTATCACCGGATTATTGTCACAACGGCTGGAACATGGCGTTACCAGGGATCATCGAAGTATTGCTACGCAGCTAGATTAATCGATGAAACAACTCCTCAATTTTCTCGTCCCTCTCCAAGCACCGGGGATAGTGATCTGCAAATATCCACTATGTCCAGGGGCCAGTTCTGATCTAGGTCTAGGCTGGCAAGGTACTGGATCCGTTGAATGCCGTGAACGGAGCTAGCTAGCCGCTTTATTCCACATTAGTGATTCGCTTTGGTTTCTTGGCGATCCCAAACCCAGGCACATATAAAATCACTTATCGTCATGATAGATGATAGGCTAATGCCGTAACAAAGTTAACGCTTCCAACTTCAGCTCTGCAAATTTTGGGACGAAGTCTAAAGACTGGGCTAATTCGAATCATGGAGCCACACGACCCAGACCCTCCCCGTGAGCTTGACGACCTGTCACCACGGACCGCTGCGGATTCTGCTGGGGTTAGAGAGGCCAGCACGGAGAGGGACGCAGGGGAAACAAGTCCGAGAAACCATGAGACTCAGTCGAGCGCACAGCAGGAGAGACCCAAAGTTCACTTCAACAGCAAGGTGGACTCGCCTGCGGCCGCTGCAGAAGCTGCCGTGCCGCATGGAGAGAAAAAGAAGAAACATCGGCCGGAGTCGTCGGAGCGGCGGAAGCTGCGGCCAGCGCTGTCGAGTAATCCGAACTCTTTCGGCTCCGCTGCCAGCGGTGTTGGCGATGAGCCTCTCAGCCCAGCTAAGCGAGCATCTGCAGCGGCTGCAGCAGAGCGTGCTCGTGCGGTTGCATTCGATAACTGGAATCACTACGACGACCCTAACCGCAGATGGTCTATGGATTCGGACGCCGCGACAGATTCTAGCTATTCGGAAGTTCCCATAGGGCATTCCTACGCGTCTCCTCAGACACATGGCCATGTGCCCTTGACCACCCTTGATGCTAAGCTTGAAGCGGAAGCTCGGGGGCTTCTCAGAGTTCACACTCATAATACAGACGGTGCATTGCGAAATATGTCAGGTATGTTGCCCGGCCCCAAAATCATATTCTCTTGTAACTGCGCTGGCTTTCGGTGAGCTGTGTCATAGTAGACA
The DNA here is from genome assembly GCA_022593225.1 of Xylaria sp. FL0064. Classification (NCBI taxonomy): domain Eukaryota; kingdom Fungi; phylum Ascomycota; class Sordariomycetes; order Xylariales; family Xylariaceae; genus Xylaria; species Xylaria sp. FL0064. The sequence goes on along the minus strand of JAJKLE010000043.1, from coordinate 283,589 downwards.
AGCATTTCATGCTTCTGTTGCCGTTGGTAAACCATATCTCGGGAAACAATGCTCCTTTCGTGACAGTCTTCTAACTCCGATTCAGCAGGTAATTCGTCCCAGGCTAAGCTAAATCGTGGCATCGCAGATGAAGACCACGTATCGTCAGGGAATCAGCGCGGTGGTGTCTTTTACCAACTCCTCCAGGCGTATCGAAATCCGATGTACGACCCCGTCCAGGATCAACGGGCAAGCACGGGTGGTGGCACCCCAGGGTCTTCTGGCGGAACAACACCGACGCGAAGAAAATGGTACGAGCAGGAAAAAGAAACGCGATCTCAGGAAACCATTGCCAGATTAGCTGGAGCATCTCTGAAGCTGGCCAATCCAGGAGAGAGAACGGCATTCACGCCAAGCCCCCCTGAACTCAGAAACCGACATGGGCACAAGAGAACTACCAGCGGGCGGATAATGTCCATGATGGGCTTGGGTCGCGAGGAGGAAGTAAAGATTACGATCCACGTCGCCGACATTCTCAAGCGCCAACAGTACATCGTCAAGATGTGCCGCGCACTAATGCTATTCGGCGCGCCCACTCACCGACTAGAGGAGTATCTCGCAATGGCTTCGAGGGTATTGGAGATCAACAGCCAGTTTCTCTATATCCCTAATTGCATGATCATATCGTTTGACGACGCTTTCACACACACGACCGAAGTCAAGATTGTCCGTACAGCTCAGAGTGTTAACCTCGGTAAGCTCAAGGACGTCCATGACATCTACAAAGAAGTTCTGCACGACGTTATCAGTCTGGATGATGCTCTCACAAGGCTAGACCAGGTGATCACTGCCAAGGATATCTACCCTGTGTGGGTTTGCATTCTCATGTACGGTCTTGCTAGCGCCGCCGTGTCATGCTTCTTCAAGGCTCGCCTCATTGACCTCCCCATCATCTTCGCCCTCGGCGCACTTTTAGGCTTTCTGCAGCTGGTTGTGGCCACGAGGTCAAACACGTATAACACCGTTTTTGAAGTCAGTGCGGCGATTTTACTCAGCTTTCTTGCGCGTGCCTTCGGCAGCATCCGTGGCGGAAATCTATTCTGCTTCTCAGCGATCACGCAGGGGTCAATTGCCACCATTCTTCCAGGATGGCTCGTCCTGTCTTCTGCGCTAGAACTACATTCCAAGGCCATCGTGCCTGGTGCTATAAGGCTCGTCTATTCCATCGTCTATTCGCTATTCCTAACTTATGGCATCACGGTCGGGACTGCTTTATACGGCGCCATCGATGCACATGCTGTCACGGAAACAACATGCCAAAATCCTCTCAGTTCTTACTGGAATTTTCTCTTCGTACCGCTCTACATCATTTTTATCACGTTCACCGTTCAAGCCAAATGGACACAGGTGCCGGCCATGGTGTTCATCGCACTCGTAGGCTATACGGTCAATTTCTTCAGCAGCCAAAGATTCGCCGCTAGCCCCTCGATCGCTTATACGTTTGGCGCGTTCGCCGTTGGTGTACTAGCGAACCTATACAGCCGGATAAGGCATGGAGTGGCGGCAGCAGTTCTACTCCCCGCCATCTACCTTCAAGTTCCAGGTAGTCTTGCCTCGACAGGCGCCATCACGAGTGGCTTGGCGATCGCTTCCAATCTCACAAATCCGACTGGGACTACTACCACCTCCAGTGTAAGTATCGAACATCTCATTCGTGCCTTTAGGATAGACCCGATGAATTCAGCTCAGTGTAAACGTTATGCAATGTTGGGGTGTGTAGCACCAACGCTGGAGTCAACGCTTCCCAGTGATTGTAACCATTGCAATAGCTTATACTAACATGAATCTAGACTGATAGCCTTCAACTAAATGCATCGGTACGTATGGCCCTTCACTGGGTCTCCCATTATTGTTCTCTTACATCTATGTTAACGCCTTCATTTGTAGGTCTTCAACGTGGCCGCGAGCATGATTCAGATCTCAATTGGCATCACTGTCGGCTTGCTCATATCTGCTTTAATCGTATACCCGACGGGTAAACGACGCAGCGGTTTATGGACTTTATAGACTAGGATGCATCAAATGCGCGGGAGCAGGAGTGGAATCTGTTTGACAGCACTTGCGCGGTGTCGGTGTTAGTCATCATCAAGATAGCATCAGTAGAACACCGTATTATTCATCAGGCCAAAATTCTGCTAATCATCCGACGACCACTCCCTGCTACTCTGTCACGCGACGGCAGCAGACCCCCAGCCACTCTCACCAGATAATGTTGCAGAGTGAATGATGCTGATATCACCGTACCGCGAGTTAACAACTCATTTCCCTAAAAGGCCATACATTATTTGTAAGGACAAGGTCAATCTTGCGGCACACCGACGGTTTACTACTCAGCCGCGACCAGTTCTCACAACGCTCATTGGAGAGTGGGGATCTCGAAAAGGAAATTGAGGGGAAACAATTCGCTCTCCGTTTTCGGGGTCCGGAGACTAACGTCATTCGGCATCTCAATATCTTGGTTCGCGTCGACCACGAACCCCAAGAGCCGTCACGAAATGATTATTCTATAAGTAGCGGTTTAAACTACAGCAAAGCTTTCGCGGGGCTCTTGATTAAACGAAATGTGATAATCACTGATTAACCGCAGTCCTTAGATCCCTAAAGAGTCACGGCCCAAAGAGATGGCGAAGCTCACAAATTACATCGCTTTCGTCGATCCGGAAACCGGCCTCAACCGGATCGGGCACTTAGATCTCGAGAAAAACACAATACAGCCATTAAGCTTTCTTTCCGGCACCCCAGTGAGAAGCCTCTACCAGGTCATCGAAGCAGGGTCACCGAACAAGTTAGTCGCTACCGGGTCCCCAATTCCAGGCGATGCAGTCAAGGTCCTCCCCCCAATATCCGGCCGCGATGTGCTCGCAGTGGGCAAGAATTACATAGAACATGCGAAGGAGTTCAACAGCTCGGGCTACGACAGCTCGGATAAGGTTGATCGTCCAAGCCACCCGGTGATCTTCACCAAGAGGGCGACTTCGATCATCGGCAACCACGAAGACATCCTATTACACGAGGACTTCACTTCAACTGCGGATTATGAAGGCGAAATTGGGGTAATTATCGGCAAGCCAGGGTTTCATATCAGAGAGCAAGATGCTTGGGATCACGTCTGGGGATACACCATCATCAACGATGTTACCGCTCGGGAGAGGCAACGCGATCATAAGCAGTTCTTTATTGGCAAGTCGGCCGACACATTCTGTCCAATTGTAAGTGGTTCTGGATACAAGCTCCAAGTTTATCCGTATCTTATTTCGTTCGATTCTTTGAATCTCACTGTCATCAGGGTCCAATCGCGGTGCCAAAGGAGGAACTTCCACAGACATTGCACATCCAAACACGCGTGAACGGTAAACTTGAACAGGATTCAACGACAGAGGACCTTATTTTCTCTATCCCCGAGCTTCTCGCCGTCATCTCCGCGGGACAGACTCTACAGCCAGGAGACGTACTAGCTACTGGAACTCCTGCTGGTGTGGGCATCGGAAAGCAGCCTCCAGTATTCTTAAAGGCCGGCGATGAAATCTCTATATCAGTTACTGGTCTCGGTACCCTAACCAACAAGGTCTCCCAGCCAGGGCTAAGCAACGCCACGGCGCACCGTATCAGTCCTCCTTCAGCCTTCGAATTAACGAACGCCTCAAGGGCAGCCGGCAAAGGGGCTGATCTAACCATTGTCCACGGCAAGTCAATCTCCTATCGCCAGCTCGGATCCGGCAGTGAGAACATCATCTTCATCCACGGACCAGGCGGAACGAAAGACTACTGGACACCCCTTATTTCCACCTTGTCGCTTTCAAACTCCGCAACCCTCCACGTCTACGACTTCGAAGGCCACGGCCTCAGCCCTACTCATCCGCTAAGCCAGCTCACCATGGAATCCCTAGTCGCTGACCTTGCGGGCATATTTCAAAAAGCCGGTATATTTGGCTCACCGCCTGCTACACTCATCGCTCAGTCCATGAGTTGTCTGGTGGCCGTGAAGTTTGCCCTACACTTTCCCAGCCTTGTACACAAGCTAGTTCTGATCAGTCCACCACCGTGTCCGCTGCCCGAATCCACCCGGAATACTCTCATCGCTCACGGCGATCTTGCGCGGATAAAGGGTATGCCCGCTGTGGTAGAGGACATCGTAAGCCAAGAGACGTCCGAATCTACTAAGGAGAACAATCCTCTCGCTATCACAGCCGTACGCCTAAGTCTCCTCAGCCAGGATCCAGAGGGTTATGCCAAAGCTTGTCATGCCTTTGCAAGTGCCACTGAGCGCTTCGAGTTTGAGAATTTATCAGTGGATACCTTGATTATTACTGGCGGGGACGATGAAGTCTCAACCCCTGCAGTGTGCCAGGAATATAGAAACATGATTAAGGATTCACGATTGGTTGTGCTGAAGCACGTTGGGCATTGGCCTATCTTTGAGGACGTAGTAGGAGCTGCGAAAGCTGTCAAAGAAGCACTATTAAGTTAATAGCAGCAATAGAGCTTAGGCAAATACCAGAATCGATGGGCTGAGTATAGTAATATGAGCTTTATACATTATATCTCACACGCGCAGTTGGAAGTCAGATTCTCTAGTAAATATCTGTTTCGTCTATAGTCAGATGGTCCCAGCTCTGCAAACACATTTACTCGCATGTCTACATGACTGACACCTGCCGGAGAAGGAGCGAGCATTGCCTTCGTTTATCTGACCGTCCCGTCCCTTTCTACCTTGCACAATATAAGTAGGTAACTAGGTACTACGACGAGAAGGCAAAAGAAGCCTGCGCATTTCCTTAATGTAAGATCACACGACTCTGGTTACTTAGACAGTCATGGAAATGTAAGCTCTCCCGCTATAAAGCACATTCGCCGTCACGCGACCTAACAAGGCCGGCAATGAGTGTGTAGTTTTCAAGCATATAACTATACCGTTCTCCTTACACTATCAAGCGCTGCAGCTAAACTACACTGTCGACAATAAACACGCTCACAGGAAAATAAACCTGTCACAAGCCGCAACATGTCCGGAGTTCCCTCCTCCTCTTGAAGCATAAGACACAGAGCTACCAGCCCAAGGATATTACAGGTGAGAAGATACAAGTTATAAAATATTATCTACCAAGTCGAGTTCCCAATCCCGTTGTCTAACCTAGCCGCAACCCTCTCCTAGATTCCCATCAGGCCAGATTCTTTTCTGGGTTCAGTAGATTCAAGGCCGATGTGGCAAAGGCCGGGGCCCCACGATCTGCCTTCGACTGGCGCCGATGCCGGCAGTACCTCTATTCTGGGAATCACCACCCGTATACCCTGCCCACTGCGAGACATCCCATCGCCCACCGACACCGCCTCCAATGCCGTCGACACCATCGCCAGAGCGGACAGCCTGCGCCGTCTCCCGCTGTGCCTCTTCCCATTCGCGCTGGCGCTGGCGCTCGAGCTCCATCTCTCGTTCGAGCAGTGATTTGCTCGCCCATCCGCCGGCTTTGGTCTTGTTCTGAGACTGCGCACGCCGCCTGTCTTCGGCGTCCCGTTCTGCAGTAGCATCTAATTCACGAGCGTACGACTGCTGCGCTACCTGTCGCACGGGCGCAGGGTTTGAGGCCAGGTAGCGATCCGTACGACTAGCAGCCTGAGGAACAGGAAGTGGTCGCGAAAAGGGGGCAGAGCCGCTTGATGCCCCTGGAACGGGTAGGGGCCTAGCCTCCCCAGTTCGTTGGGCAGCGATGGGAGCTGGAGGAGATGCAGCCTCGCCAGTGCGATGGGATTTGACAGCAGCCGCGGTGGGGTCGGGTAACGGGCGCGGTGGTACTTGGGGTGCTAGCTCCTGCTGCCCCTGCGCTTGATGACGACTCCATTGGGCGCGTAGGTAGTCTTGCTCGTCACGGGGTCTCCAAGAGTCCTGCCGACTAGGTGGTCTATCTGGTTTATTGGGTCGACTGCGAGAACGTGTTCGGCTCTTGGACCTATCCCGCCCCGGAGAGCGCCTGTGTCGTTCCTCCTCGTACTCGTTTTCCCTCTGACGTGCGAGCTCCAATTCTCTTAGCTGAGTGACATAGTCGCCTTCACCGGTTCGTTGAGCAGCCAACTTCTGCTCGGCTCGGTATTGGCTAAGGAACTGTCCACGTAGACGATTGTCGATCGGGCTGCGTGTGCGCTTCCGCTCCTCGGCTAGTCTTGCTTCGGCCTCTTCCTCCTCCCTCCGCCGTTTCTCCTCTGTCAGTTTCCACTGTCGTTCCTCTTCTTCCCACTTCAGCCTCTCCTCCTCCGCCTTACGCTTCTCCTCAGCTCGTTGTCGTCTTGTTTCCTCTTCCCACTGCTGCTCTTCCTCCAATTGCGCACGTTTCTCGTCGGCCTCTAATTCGGCTTTACGCTTTCGTTCTTCCTCTTCCATCTGTAGCCTCTGCTGTTCTTCTTGCTCTTTTCGTTTGCGCTCCTTCTCTGCTAGCGATGGTATGCGGGGGCCAGCGCTGGTGATCTGTCGCCGGCCCCCAAACGCGATACCGAGGTTTCCCTGGCTGGCGCCGCCCATGTATCCATACTGGGCGATGTTCCACGCCGGGTTAGTGACTCCCTCATGATCTTTCCTGCTCCAGCTCGACACGGTGGGCGAGCCCACTCGATCGCTTGTGGGGCTTCTCGTGGGGCTCCAACGATTTGAGGATTCGCCTGTCCTCGCAGTCGCCAACCCGGGACGTGAACCGTAAGTGGGCGAGGAAGCACTCACATTGGATAGTCCTCGATTCCTGGGGGTGCTATAACCTCCCGTAGGTTGCGGGCTCAGCATTCCACGACTCTTGGGCCCTATGGGGGAAGGAAAGGCGTCGGGATTGGCTGCGTGGGCTGCGCGCGAGAAGGCACCGATGCATTGTAGCACCTGGGCGGGGTCTTTTTGTTCGTAGAGATCGACGGTGAGGAACATGTCGTGCTCCTGTAGACTGAAGGGAGGGGATTGGCAGGCCCGGAGAAAGTGGGAGATATTCTCCATCTGAACAAAAGGCATGGCGGATTGCTTGAACTTGACTCCTGGCGGTCCGGTGGCCAGATTGACGAGCCTATCACATTATGAACGTTAGTTTTTTTACCAAACATCTTAGTAGCCTAGCATGCGCGACAGATATAAGATTCCCCGACAGATCGCGCGGTCGGGCGCTAGGAATACAGCACCAACTTCCGAGAACTCACTTGCAGAGCGCGACGCCATCCTTGAGACCCTCCAATAGGTCAGCAGAAGGTAGGCTGCTTCCCAGGATGCCCTCTATCCAATTCCGGGCCTCGGCGGCGGCGGCCGGAGTGTATTTCTCAGCGCGTAGTTTTCGCAAGTCCTTGTCTAAGGACGTAACCGACGCCATCGTGGTCATATAAGGCCGTCCAGGTAATATAGGCACCTAAGTATAAGCAATAGGAAGAAGGGAGGACGCCGGTGTTAGCCTGTTCTCAGGAGCCACTGATGGCGAAGTTCGGAGGAAGAATTTAATTCGCCGAATGGCGTGTGCGAGTGTGTGAGGTGTAGACAAGAGCCGGTGATGGTGGTGGCGGTAGTGACGTTGGCAGCATTGACCGTTCTTTTCTGGGTTTTTTGGTCCTCTTTTTGATTTTATACTCTGCGACGATCAATGCTATCGTTGTTGCTACTGCTGTCAACAGCAATATGAGTCTAATGTAACTGTGCCTGAAGGACCCGACCAACGAAGCAAAGGCGACAGCAGCGGGCGATCGTTGTACAACAGCAAGCAGCAGCAACAGCGGTATATAGCGTCACCGGGTGTCGGTTGTTGACTTTCTGCATAAGCAGCATAAGCGTCCAGACTCGATTCTGTAAGATGATAGGTCTTCGGCTAGGGAATGAGGTTAGCGGCGCATTGTTGGAGATACAGTTGTCAAAAGCCAGTGTGTGTGTGGGGAAAGGAAAGCAGATGGACCCCCGACGTGTCAGTGCAGGCGTGCAAGATGAGATGCGATACGTAAAAGTAGGTAGACAAATGATGGGAGGATAGGAGACGGCGGAATGGACGAGGAATAGGTGAGTGACGTCTTTTCAATTCCAGGAGGTAAGTGGGTATAGGTACCTGGGCGGTTACCTGGAGGTGGGTATGGAGGGGTTCTACAGTAGGTAAACTTTAAAGTTGTGGCTGGGAGGGACTCACCCCCGGCCCTTGAAGTGCGGCTGTGCAGACAAGGATAGACGCCACGAGATCTGACGTAGGTACCTTACATAACTCTCCAAGATGCCGAGACGGAGAGAGGCCGAAAAAAAGTAAATAGTTACATAGGTAGGTCGTGATAGCAACGAGACCTCACATTCCACGACATAACACAGGCACGCCATGTCATCAAAACCAACCAACCCCATACTCAAAGTCTGGTACCAGTGGAAATCATTACGCCTACCATGGCGGAAGCGGTTTTTCGTCGGTAAGTTTTCAAACCATCATTCTCATTCTCTCCTCCCGTACAACCAACTTGTCCCGCAATCGACATACATACCAGACGAGCGAGACGCGAGACAATGCGCCTCTATAATCCCTTACCGTATTATACCATATCATGCTCACACGACCAACCCGGCAACGCACAGGCCGAGACCCGCAGGGCAACACATACTACGAGCTCCGCCAACCCCGCGGCGACGCCCCCGAGAACGCGCCGTACCGACGACTCGTGCACTACCCCCGATCAACACCGTACAGTGAGGTCAAGGTGCCGCCGGCCTGGCACCAGTGGCTGCGGCATCAGCGCCTGGAAGCGCCGACCATGGCCGAGCAGGTGGCCGAGCTGCAGCGCCAGGCGCGCATGAAGCTTCTCGCCGCCGAGGCCGATGCGCGGTGGGCGGCCAAGCCGAGCTTGCTGGACATGCCACCTACGAAGACAGCGCCGCCGACGACAAGTACAACAACAACAACAGCAACAACAAGCCAATCGCCGGGTACGAGTGAGAGTGTGTCGGAGAGCGGCGAGCAAGCGCAACGGGCGAGTAGAAAAGACGGGACCGAGACGAAGGGAGGAGTGCAGGGAGCCGCGCATACCGAGACAGAGACAAAGTTGTCGCAGGCAAAGGCAGATACGGACCCGTGGAAGCGGGCGCAAAGGGGCGCTCCGGGCGAGACATGGCAGCCCCAAGCCTGGACACCGACGTCCGCACCCGCCCGAAAGCGGTAGACATCCGCAGGGTTACAGTAGAGTCAGTCGTTGTTGTCGTCGTAATCTTGTGGTTGCCGTTGGTTGGCTGTAGAAATAGAATTGTACAACATCTTGTAGGTATATAGGTAGGGACTTTACTCGTCAAATCACTACTGGTCGCAATGATACCAGTAGTGCGTTGCTTGCGGCATCGGCAAGCAACATGTGTATATGATACAGGGGATTCGAATATCACTCACAATATCTCGGCTCCAGACTCCATGGTGATACCGCAGCAGACCGGGCTGCGCTCCTCTCCCTTAACGCCAGGGTATAATCCATACTCCCATAAACACGTCATGACACATTTCGCAACGCCCAAATACCACTCCTGGCCACACCGCTGATTTATATATCCCAGACGCCAAAAAGGTTTCGCGGCCCAGACTCCCTCCATGCAACAGGCCTGGTACACGTTTCTCCCTTATCGGTTCGACATGCTCCCGAATCATGTACTTAGCACATAAACGATCGCGCTTCAGGGTCAGCATGCGCCATGAACGTTGCAGCGTTATCTTTCCTTCACTGCCATCGCACAGCTCGTTATTCCCGAGCTGTCATAAACGTCGCATCGACCTCTAATGTCCTGTGAGTATTTCCAGACACTCTTGGGAGCACGTAGTAGTATCACGAACCGTCATCCTCGTCCATCGCGTCATTATCACTCCCTGTCTCGATACTCTCCGCAATCGCTTCTGCAAGCCATGTGAGTCTGGCATCCGACGCTTCGAGTATAGCCCTTGCTTCGAGATCCGAGTCGCTGAGGCTCTTCGTCCGACCACGTGTCTTCTTCTTGTTGACCTTGTCCTGCCGTGCCTCAATGCCCTTCGACACAGTCTTAGTGAGCTTCTCGCTAAAGCTTTCATCTCTGTCACCGTGCCGCCAGACGACCATCAACAGATTCTCCAGCAGAAGGGACATCTTGACATTATCCTTTACTTCGATCGTGTTGGCGGGGTAGGGAAGGAAGCAGCGTTCGAGAATGGCGGGCGAGATGCCGCCTTCTTCGAACCGGGCACGGTCGACCTTGCGAGGGCTCAGCGCGCCGGGCGGTATGAAGAGGAAGAGCACGCCTTGCAACATCTCAATCTGCTGGTCGACTCGTAGCATCGAGGTCGAATTGTTGATGAAGGCGGAGAACACGGGCAGGGGGAGCTCCTTGATCTTCTGCTCACACCTCTGATATAGGCTCGAGAAGTCGATCGGCGAAGCGTCGTGCAAAGTGTAGCACAGATACGAGACCTCAAAACTAGGATGAGCTTGGCACGTCGGTTGACACAGGAAAGATAGCAGGAACCTACCAGGGAAAACAAGCGTTGTCGCAGAGGTATGGTTTCGCCATAAGCCGTCTCGAGAACCTCTTCATCCGCCAATATCGACGTTGTCGTCTGCTTCTTTTGCGGCGTTGGTGGCTCCGAAGGTTGCGACGAGTACACAGACTCGTCATCAAGATAGCCGCCATATTCACCCTTGTCGATGTTAATCTTTTCCCGTTTCCGCTTGTTCGGGGTGCGTTTCAGCAACGTAGATTTGCTCTTGTGTTCTCGATGCCAGACCTCCTGGAAAACCGATGTTGAGGAGGTGTCGCCATCTGCGAACAGGGCCGTCACGGTCCACATAGTCACGTCAGCTGTGCGACCAGATCGCTGCGCGATATACGAGGCGAGAATTGAGCTTCGGAGTAAGGGCATATCGTCGGAGCCGTTTTCCGTGTCCAACCTATGCCGCTCCTCGAGGTCGCTCTCCAGTAGATCGAGCATGAACTCGAGCCATCGACGCCACCACGGCCATCGTTCGGGGTATAAGACGCTGCAATTAAAGGCCCACCCTACGACGCTAAAGAAATCGCGACCCCGCTGCCAGACGCTGTCGTTGCCATGTCGAGGAGACAGGCGCACCAGACCGCGCTCGTCGGCATCCAGATCACGGCCGTCATGGTCGGCCATGTCCAAGTCGGACGTGGTATTAGCACCGAAGAGGACAGATTCCTTGAAACCAGCGTTGATAGGGCCCAGGACGGCAAGCAGGTCCCGCAGGTATGCCAAAGACTGCAGGCTAATCTGCGGCCAGTCGGGCTCCTTGGGTCGCGTAGTGAAGTCTGGGTGGACGAGGATGGAGCACAGGAGCGAGATCTGGCTCGGAGGAGGGCAGTAGGCGGCGTCTCCGGGATTCGACGAGCGAGTCGAGAGTAGACTGTCGAGGAGGAAGATAGCTTGCCGCGCTGTGAAGAAGACAATAGTCAGAAGTGATGTAGATAGGTGATTATAGTATGGAGAGCCCAAGACAAGACAGGACAGGACAAAGAAAGGGAGCGGAGAGCAAAGAGCGGCATACGGAGGGCTTCTTCTAGATAGACGCGACAATGCTCCTTTAACTCGGGCGGTAGTCCCTTTGCCTTGCGGTAGGACGGCGGTAGTTCACGGCCATCATCTTCATCACTGTTGTTGTCGCTGACGACGGTCTCTCCATCTTCTGACCCTCTTCCTCCAACACCTCTTGTGGGAGTTTCTTCTTGTGGCAGGCCGTTCGGAGAGGCGAGCGCAAATGAGGCGGTCGTGTGCAAGGACGAGAGAGGCGACGAGGTGGGAATCGGATTCGGCTCTACACGTGTCCGTCTAGGTGTCCTCGACGGCGTCGGCGTTGGCAACGGCGTGGGTGTGCTGTCTCGTCGCGGTATCTCGGGCGACGTAGGGTTGGAGGTGGTGGTTTGAGGATCGCGACGCGTCCATTTGTTCAAGGCGCTCCGGAAGATGTCCATTGTCTATTGTTACCTAGCCCCCTCACCAGGCCTCAGTAACCTACCTGCCTGCTCGCACACGTACGGTACCTAGGCTAGGTACTAGCATATGCAGGTTGGTAGGGCGTGGTAGGCCATTAGCATTAGGTTAACATGAAATTGGTAGTATTGTGAAAGCAATGCGATTGAATCAAAGGCGTCTGGCGGGCCGAAGCTAAGTACTACTGGTAGACTACTAGTTACCAGGAAATCTGGACCGGCTGTGGGGTACAGTAGGTACTTTAGTTAAGGTACCTGCCCCGCTGCGGTTACGGTCCCGCTACTACCTCAGGTACCCGTCCTGCATGCACCTGATGGATAAGATCTCTCGAGATGTATTCCTTGGCGAGTGCTGACTTACAGTCATGAACTGAAGAGCAATTATTGATGGCAAGAGGCTGGAAGTGAGTGGCACAGGCAGTAGCATCTTAACCTAACTACTGATTTTTGTGAAAGCGCAAGGTAGATAGCTGCCTGCAATGGCAACTATCCGCACAAATACTAGAATTGAAATAAAGAATGGCTAAACGTCTTCTCATCTCATGACCCCATGCTAGTTGGTGCAGTGTCTCCGTTGGCAATGAGTGAGTTGAGTAGGGCCCGTTTAGTGAGATTGATTATATATGCAGATGCTTTGAAACTACCTAGGTACATACTGTCCAGCTCTCCGTCACAAAACGGAGGCGTCTTTAACCTATACGATAGCTACCACGCACCTATTTACTATGGCCTCATTCCACGATCTAGAATTGACAGGTGAGCTCTGCTGCTGTTGAATTTCACTAACATCGACGCAACTGCCTGATACTGCGATTATGAATACCACGCCAACGGCTGACGCGACCCTGAAATCCCTCTCAATCGTTTCGAGGGGCTCAACTTGGTTGCGGCTAGTTTGATGCGGTGCTCAAAGGTCTAGATAAAGAGCAATACTATACTGCCGTTTGAGCGTAAAACCCTTCCATACCGCAACGGAGGAACCGACAATATCAATGCTCTCCCTAAGCGACATTGTACCGGCTCTCTCTCAATTGGGGGTGGGGGGTCTGGATAATACCAAGGGTAGTAATGACCACTTACCCTCTGTGCTTCGAAGCGAACAGCGAGGCCCGGCTTATAAGTCAGTAATAGGTATTTGCTCTCTCATTAGCAGCCTGCACAGATGAGAAGTTTGGCATAGCCAAGTATGACGACAAGTAGACCCGAACCCTTGATTCTCATCTCCATTCTGCGATGGAAACTTCATTCGTTTCACTTCATCAGTTGTACCCGACGATGCCCTCCGCAATGGGGCCCGCACCATTCTGTGTCCAAACCGATACTCTGCGTCCGATGATGCCATCAATCCCGACTTCTATCTTCATCGGTCGTCCCAATTCCACCTCCAATGACGGTACTTTGGCGCCCACGGCTGTTCCGACGGCAGGGTTCAATGAGAACGTGGCCCACGACGGGCTCGTTGTAGCAGGCTTCGTCAAATCGCCAGTCTCACTATGAAAACATAGTCAGCAACGGTACCTATCATCAGTTCAGGGCGCTTCATCGTACTGTATCATAATCACGAAGGACTCTGGGGTTCTCGGCCCGAAGCCGGTTGACGAGTCAACTGTGAATACAGCATGCGTAGCATGCGAGCTCTCCTGTGTTCTGCTGTGGAAGAGCAGTCGCCCTGCCATCGGTATGGGAGAGGTACTGGTTCTGATCGAAGGCGGTCCCATTACGGCCAAAGCGCCGCCGCCAGATACCCGGGAGTTATGGTCGCCACACATGTTGTAAGTTCGCTGCAATGTCTTCGCCAGCTGTATTTATGCGTTTCTCAACAAGTGTGTATGTGAGATGCGATAACTGCGAGGGAGAGCAATAGCACGAAAGGGCTTAAACTGTCAAGTAGGATTCGCACGGCGAGCTCCTGAATATATAGCAAGTAGGAAAGAAAAACGATCCAGTATGATCAGGAATTCGTCTTTTGTTGATACCAAAAAAGTCTGATATTACAAAGTGACCATCAAGGTTCCGCTAGACAAGGAGAAGTAGTACAACAACAACACCAAAACAATCCAGAAAGAGGCGTCGAGTTGGGTTTCTCGAGTCATAATCAATAAAACGGCTCAGTTCAATAAAGAAGGACAATCAATTGCATGACTACAACCAATTGGATAGGAAAGCGCTGGCTTGAATGGTATAAGTCATGACAAGAGCCCTTTAGATGCCTTTTGAGCAAGTTTGAGGTTGTTACGCCGGTCGAGGCCCACACAAAGGGGGGCACCGCATTGCCTCTGATACGGTGCCAACCAGCTAATCGGAAAGCAAGATGGAAAGAGCGACATAGGACAGTTGGGTCAAATTCAATTACTGCACTTGACGTAATATTGAGAACCCTGATGTCCTTGACAGTGTGACATACTAGATTGGGTGCTTGCGTTAGGTACGACCCCCCGCGCATACCTCTACAGCTCTACAATACGGCAAAGAAAGAACCTTGGAACCTTCGACCAGCACAGAAGGGGGAAGGAAGCTTCACAATTCGCTGACTAAATCGGCCTTAGTCTGAAGCGAATACTATCGTACACTTACACTCCTCCCCAATGTTTCCCACCCGTCTCCTCTTCCTGCTCATCTCCTTCCTTCATACTCACTACCCACGTCTCAAGAGATCTGCTGCTGGCGGCCCCGAAGAATACGAAAAGAGCACCGAAACACGTTGAAAGTAATACGCCGGACCTCTCACAATGGCCCCGGTGGTTTATAAGCTTCCCCCCCTTCCCTACCCTTACGATGTAAGTGATACATGTACCCCCTTTACTCAGCAGTGATTAGCAAGCGGCAATTATGAACTCTGAAGAGGACATGTACTCATGGCCTATCGAATAGGCTCTCGAACCCAGCATCTCCAAGCAAATCATGGAGCTTCATCATGACAAGCACCACCAGACCTACATCACGAACCTCAATAAGGCTCTCGAGGTCTCCGCTGCCGCGACAGCCGACGGCCGTCTCCACGACGCTGCCGCCCAGCTCTCGGCTATCCGCTTCAACGGCGGCGGTCACATCAACCACTCGTTATTCTGGGAGGGTCTCTCCCCGGCCTCATCCCCTGACGCCCAGCCGTCAGCAGCGCCGAAGCTCCAGGCCGCCATCAACAATACCTGGGGCAGCTTAGACAAGTTCAAAGCAGCCTTCGGGACAGCTCTACTAGGCATCCAGGGAAGCGGCTGGGGCTGGCTCGTCAAGGAGGCGGGAACAGGCCAGCTACGCATCGTGACGCTCGCTAATCAAGAGGC
Source organism: Xylaria sp. FL0064 (assembly GCA_022593225.1). Taxonomy (NCBI): domain Eukaryota; kingdom Fungi; phylum Ascomycota; class Sordariomycetes; order Xylariales; family Xylariaceae; genus Xylaria; species Xylaria sp. FL0064. The sequence goes on along the minus strand of JAJKLE010000043.1, from coordinate 268,334 downwards.
TGTCGTTGTAGGGGATACCCCGCTCCTCGGCGTCGACATGTGGGAGCATGCGTATTATCTTCAGTACCTGAACGGCAAGGCGGCGTATGTCGACAACATCTGGAAGGTCCTCAACTGGAAGACTGCTGAGGCGCGTTATACCGAAAGCCGCGAGGATGCGTTCAAGGTGCTCAAAGCGAACATCTAGGGCGGAGAGGGAACTTGAGCAGATTAACCGTGACGTTGTTAATCTCCGGACAGAGAGAAGACAATAGTGTGAGTGCGTCGGCATAAGAACTACCAACTATCCGTCTATTGTTATCCATTCGCTGTCACAGTTAGTGCTACCACGATCTGAACTCAAGAAAATATATGCTGGCCATGAGTGGTGATTGTTGATCAAGAGGAGCCGTGTCACAGCTTGATACTGCTAATTGTCGTCCAAAGATCGCCTCACAGTTCTAGAAATACCTTGAACCCCAGTGATTAATAAATTAGAGAGGGCTAATTCCGCAGTCTAGATACTTTTTTTTTCATGAATAGAACTCTTAAAAGCACATTCATTAAGAGGCACGTAATATCTGCCGTCGAGGAAATTGTCCGTTTTGAACGGACGACACGCCTTTCCCTCCTCAATGCTCCTATGCGTGTGCATAACTCGGAAAAGGCCGATACTCCGTCTCGTTTTTCCTTGCTTTTTTTTACTTGTTCCTTTCTTATAGAGAAAGAAAAAGAAGACAAAAGGACTCCGCGCGAATAACCATAACTCCCTTAGACCAATTGAGATTTCTGCTCTTCGATCCCTCACTCCCTTTTTAAGGATACATCGAATTGATAGCTTTGAGTAAGGTGGTAGATAAGTTCAATACTCCAATGAATGAATAACCTGAATGTCTCATAGCATCATTCTGCCCCTAAGGCATAAAGTCGAGCACATCAAGGAGGCGGCATGACGGACTCGGGCGCAGACGGTAACAAGTTGATATCGGACATGATGCCCTCGTCGGTCGACAGGCTGCTCATGATCTCCTCCTGGGTGCAGTCCTTCCAGAAGTGCGGGTTGCTCTGCTGCGCCTTGCGCGAGCGGTAGATCTCCTGCGCGACGCCCTTGACCTGGCCGCCGGCGGTCTCGGCGGCGCGCCAGACGACGCTGAGCTTGTTCAGGGCGCCGATGTTGAGGCGGATCTGCTGGCGCAGGTCCTCCTCGTCCTCGATGAAGTAGACGGCGGCCCACTTGCTCAGGTGCACGATGGAGGACAGCGTCAGCACGCACGTGAAGAAGTGGGTGTGGCTCGTGATGGGCACGTTGTACGTCACCATCTTGCTGATCTGGCAGGCGGCCGAGATGATGTGGCGCGTGTGCAGGTTGAAGTTGTCGCCGCTCTGCACGGCGCGGTGTGGCGCGCAGGCGGTAACATCGCGGGCGGGCGAGGAGTCTAGCTGCGAGAGGGGCTGGTGTAGAATGATGGTACAACTTTCGAATCAAGTTAGTGACAGTCATCAAGTTTACACAGGATAGGGGAAGAGGGAGGAATGAATGCGCGACATCAGACTTACGCATGGTTGATCATGAATGCTTGAAACATCATCTCGTCGAGCTGTCCGTCTTTATTCAGACAGTCCCGCTTCGACTTAGGCAGGTGTAGCCTCCAGTTCGAGAGAAGCGACTCGACCTTATCAACGCTCTCTTCAGGCGAGAAGCCGCTGGCCGGCAACCGCATCATGCGGCCCAGGTTGCGGATCGAGGCCACACGGTAGGCAAACGAGGAGAACTCTCGGTCCTCGCCCGAGAAGACCTGGTCGTCAAAGTCTTCAAGATACATCGGACGCGGGATTTTCTGCCAAATAAGCGAGCGTCAGTTCTGACTTACTCTTCTTGGTCGAGGAGAAGAAAACAGTTGGGCTCGGAGGTAGGCACCTACCCCTGAGAGATATTCGTGTTCTTCGCAAGGAAGTCCCACGTCCGCCGTGAAGTCGTACAGGAGGAAATTGGTCTGTCTGTGCACACCTGCAATCATTCCATCTACGACGAAGAGATCCCACCACGTCCGCCTCCAACTTTCCTCGAGCCTCGGGTTTCCGCATCCGTGTGTCGTGGCGTACGCCCGAGTATACAGTCCGAGTTCAATGGCTATCCGCTCTGTATCCGAAAGGATCTCTCTTGCTTTGTCGTTTTGGCGGCAGCCATCGAGTCCGACGATGGCAATGATCATGGCCTGTACTAGGAAGCCATCTTTGGGGGTCTCGGGGGCGTGCAGAAGCCGCATCGTCTCCTCGAAGAAAGTGGCCCGGGCCGGGCCAATAGGGATGTATAGAGACCCAACCCATCTCATGGCGGCTAGGAGATGTTCGACGTTCCTTTCTTGCGCTAGGTTCATTATGTGTGTCTTGGGCAGAACAGCAGGGTGTCCGGGGTAGAAGTAGAAGTAGAAGGCGTCGATACATTGCTCCGGGACGGACCTTCGTGGCATTTGGCCGTTGGCTGGGACCACAGCGCCATTGGCATCTGGGGCATACAGATTGCGATACACTTGAAGACTGTTTATCACTGGTGCAGTTACAAAGGGCGGTACGGGGCCGTCCGGGACGCTCAAAGTCCTGTTGAATGTCGCCATAGCCGGCTGTACAGGTGTACGAACCGGAGCACCCAACAACATGGGGCAGCTTTCACCGCCAGCGGAGGGCGGCGAATCTGAAGCATGCCGTTTGTTGGGATTGACTGCAGAGTTCTTCCTCGGCCCCTTGTAACCGCGACGGGAAGCTATGTAGACACATTCCGAGTTCGAAGAGAGACACCGCGAGCATGGGTTAGCACCGTCGCATTTGAGATGTTTACCTCTCTTGAATGAAGGCGAGGCGTCAGCACGACGATAGACTTGATTGGTAAAAGAATATCAGAAATCAAAAGACAAAGGAAATGATAGAAAAAGAAACACAGACGTATCCTAAATTATCGACTTACACAAGCAAGGCAAGCTGCTGGCACAGTTTGGGTAGGTCCCCGTGAGTCGGCATTCCCCGGTGTTGAAATAGTCGGCGCCGCTTGAGGGACGCCGGGCGCATACATCTCGGGAGACGACGAATGCGACGACGGATCCGACACACTCTGCAAGTAGGAATCCATGATACACTAGGTGTGTTTGAGCGGGGTGATATGATGAAGGGGTGTATTTGGCCCGGCGATCCGGGTAAATGGTCATACGATCTCAACGATCTCGGGTATCGAAGACCAGATGTTCGATGAAGGTTTAGTTGAAGGGCGGAAAAGATGCAGCAGTCACGAAAATGGAATTCGGCTTGGGCTGAAGACTGTCAACGCAGGCCCTTCCCAGTCTCCAATCTCCTGTCAAACCAGGTAGCCAGTTCAACCTAGACCTTACCAGTCCAGTCCAATCCCAGTCCCAATTCAACCCTGGTCGACGGCAGCGAGACCCGGGGAAGCGAACACGGCTATCTATCCAAAATTTTCGAGATTTAGGGAGCGGAGGCTATACAGTCCTGGTACACTAGAAGCAACGAGATAGACAAGTCGTGTGCTTCAGTCTTAAAGCTCTTGCGCTGAAACGTACTAGGTACCTGTACTAGATACCTGTACTAGACTAAGAAACGTCAATATCAACGTTTTATTTTTGTGGTGCCGGCCCATATGCCGATCGAACGAGCGAGGTAAACTCCGGGTAGACTCAATCAAGTCTCCAATAATCCAAGACGACTCAGGACTAGACTCGTCTGTCGCTCCGCTGTCTAATAACGCACTTTTACCAACGGTAGCCAATGAGAACCAAACAAGAACTCGATCCCGGCTATAGTGGATTACTGTATGGGAGTTATACAAGATCTGTACACGATCTGTACCTTACTGTATAGAGATGGGATGAGATGAGATGAGATGAGCCCGATGACGTCCTCGGGTCAAGTATATAGCGAGCCACTCAGGCTGTCTCGCTTGATGAGGGTGCAATGATGTCTCAAGGGAGAGAGCAATGAGAGCGACGATGATGAGGGCAACGATGGCGTCGGAGAGATTTGGGAGTGCGACGCTGTGAGCCGAGGAAACCTCCGATGACAGCGAGAGAGGGCTGTCTCTTTTCAATTTTTCATTCACCTCCTCGGCCAGTTATCGCCCTCGCCAAAACCACTCGACACGCCACGCATGGCTAATGCACCATCATAATGCATCGCATGGTGAGGGGTTGGGGTTTTGGTTGACCAGGGGCGCCACGCTCTTGATCTCTGGGCGTTTTTTAACAGTATGTCCTGATCGTAGTAGCCATGTGCGACCAAGCCAATGCAGGGACACCGGAATCGAAGCAGCATGGTACCCCCGTATAGTCCTATATTATCGATGGACCTGGTAATAATACTACGGGCCTCGTTAACCGCTCTTGTTGAAGTACAGATGGCCGACGAGCCAGCTAGACCGAAAGCGAAGGAAGCTTCAGTACTAGTATGGGTAAGTCGCAGCATCTCCTTTTCAAGAGGTCGATCAGTTAGTTTCAGCTTCACGCACAGTCACGACTGCTTGGGCGGTCGTGATACATCCCCTGTCAAAGGGTGGGTAGCTCGTGATGACGTGCCCGCACCACGGCCGATCAACCCTTTCTAGAATTTGCGACAAGAAAATCCACCATTGCTTTTTTTCAGACCGGAAAGCGTAGGTACAGTACGTTAGGCAGGCTCTCAGCCAAGCACTGTACAATAAAGCTCAAAATCCAGCCAACTCCAGCCAACTCCAGCCACGCAGAAACCCAGGCCGCGAGATTGACTTGTCATCTCGATCTGTCATAGGTCCCCAGCTGAAACCAGCATGCGAGACCTCGATTAATCGTCAGCGCAGATCTCACTACAGGGAGTGGTCGAGTGGTCAAGCGGGCGCTGGGTTATCAGAAGCCGAAAGACGACGAGTCAAGCGCCACGAGCGGATTGGCCAACGGCGTCAAGAACAGGCTCTCATCAGGGTAGACACCGTTTCCTCACATGGATAGGCCTGTCAAGGACCCTGGTCCCTGAGTCAAGTCTTCCCGGCCCCCCAATTATATCCGCTCATGACATGTTGACCTCTACTGGCGGACTGAGTCGCGACAGAAATCGTGGGGTGAGGACCCCCAACCGCGAGCACTCAGTGACGAGAATGTGGCCGAACACTTCGAACCTTGGCCTCCACTAGCGAACGAATAATGGCCGTATAATTGAGGATCGCTTCCGCCACAACACCAAAACTCTTTGAGGTCTCTCGGCTTGATTCAGAAAGAAACATGGATGGAACGTTGTGTTGGGTGAACATTTGATGGAGACCAATCACGTCTCGATCCCGACAGATCCAGGCCTTCCAGCTCCTCATTGTACAGAAGTCCGCTACTACGCTACTTCATCCAAACTGCCAAGGCTCAGAATCGTCGGGTACGCGGGCGCTGCGCGGGACCCGCAACGCGCATTGGCTAGTCTTCCTTTCTAGCGTACAGATATCCGCACACACAATGATGCTTCCAGTAGGCTAGTGCAAGGGACAGTTGGTTCACCATTGTCACTGTCATATCAGCGTTCGTTTGTGTTTCTCTGTTCTATGCCCCCGACGGGCATTATTCTCTTGGTAACCAAATCTGGTAAGACGGACTTTGAGAGGCCATCCCTAGCAAGGATTCAATACGGTTGGTGCCTGTTAATTACACATGGCTATCCCGGGACCCAATCCACAACTTGGATCCAAACGGGCTTGGCCACTCGGCCTTACCCTAGTTGGCTGATCCACGGTACGCTAATGTAGTGTCATTACCTATCAATTCAGGTGGCTTGGAGTGAGACTGCTTATCTTGAATCGCCAACCTCGCACGAGAGCCATAAGAGAATTTTCATTCGTATTCTCTATGCAAGGTCTTTTCCATAAGAATGTGGCACAACCACAGTGAGACATGAGTGAAGATAACTACTTGACCACGAAAGGAGTCTCCCTCGCTTACACGGAGATACGGACCATGTTCGCCATGTTACGTACCATATAATTCACGATGTGAATTTCATGCAACGCGAATGTTGAGTTGTAAAGGGACGAAGTAGTCTAACGAGTAACATTACACGTGTGCTTGCGTTTGGCAGACCAGTAGGCTCCTCATTGTCTGTGTAGTGACTAAAGTGATGACTGAGACAACGTCGGTTAGACACGTCGATTGGCGACATGCTTAGTTCAGCAACAGAGAACGCGATTTCCCTAATCTAAGTAAGACCTTCCCAATTATCGTAAGGAGGATGGATATAGCTAAATCCTTCATCATACCTATCTTTTATCAATGATATCCACAGTGCTACAGAATATATCTCGATATAAACAACATCAATTAGATCCAGTCATATATACCGTTACTCACTCCACACGTTGACTTATACGACTTACATTCCGATCAATTGATTAGAGCATTTGGTTATAGCTATATCATGGCCCGGGGCTCTTCAAAGGCAAGGGCTGAATAAGATCGAGGATAGGCACAATTTATAAGCGCATAGTGTACGCCTAGCCCATCTGAAGAGGTGTCATCAACCCTAGAGTAGCCCACGTAAATATTGCATCGAGATGTAACCTAATAGGTCCACTCTATAGAACAGATATGATGTTCTCTGGGTAAGGGTCTCAAAGCTACCCTTGTGAATCTACTTCACCTGCGTACAGGAATTGTTTTGTTATACCAATCATGCTATAACATCTTCATAGCGTTATATAGAGATTAGCCACTACTAGCAGCTGGCTGGTGTGACATACGAAGACTACCCACAGCTAAATGATGAAGAAAACAAGGGGAGATATTGAAGTGGTGTGGGTAAGCCACAGTCATGTGTTTTGGTTAGCAGGGAGTGGCTTGACTAAAGGGAGGATATAAAAGGAGAATTCAGGAGGGCCTACAGCTATTGCAACAATTAGCTCCATCTTAACACTCCTCGCACCAGTCGTTACAATCGCCCCCGCCTATTTTAAAAAAACAATACTTATGTTACACAGTGAGCCCATCGAGGGTATTTCGATAGAGATCGTTAAGTCTAATCGCTAGATATATCTGGCATGCTCGTCGCTCCTTGATCATTTTGATCCTCGACCAGCTAGGATCTGAGATCGAGGAGCTGTGGATGTGGACGTAACGTGGTGTCTCCTGCCCCTGAATTAGAGGTTCCTGTATGTAGCGGGATAACAACGATCACCAAAATTTGAGAATTATACCAATTGTTGAGTAACGTTCATGGAAACATGCCCAGGTGTTATATGCGCCGGAAATTTTGCATCAATGGGAGAGGCAATGGTATTGAGACTGCGCACCTAAGTTATCCTACCCTTGTGATCAACCACTTTTGCGAATCAGCCCCTGTCCAGTCATTCTGCGCTAGAAGAGCACCATTGTTCGTCTGACCACTTCCGTCCAGGGCCTTCGAGCTTTGCTTGTTCCAAATTTTATAGCTGCCATCCGCCTGCTGGTCAATCCACCATCTTTGATTGGTCGCCCTCGAAGACGGCCACTGTATCATGTTCGCTCCGTTCTGTGTAGAGCCAGAAGGGTCATCGATGACTAACCAGGTGTTAAGACTCGTCAGTGTCCAGGAGAAGTCGGGACTCTGGGTGACAAGCCACTTCTGAGCCAATGAAGGGCTCGGTCCCCACTGAATGACATTTGACCCAGAAGTGCGGTCATTGCCGGCGTCGATTCGTAGCCCGGTGGCCTTGTTCGTGATGTACATGATCCCGCTGACGTTGGCTTCACCGCCGGCGTGTATTGCAACCACGCTACGGCACCAGCAAACGTGTTCGTTTTCAGGTCAGTGTTGGGGGTCGGCTGGTCCCAAGCATTCCACGTAATTCCTTTGTCTGTTCGTCGATTAGCCAAAATGGAATTTGCGTTCTGGTTCATCCAATCGAAGTACGTGTCCCAGAGGCTAGCAGCATTCAAGAAATTGCCCACTCCACGAGCCATCTCGTCTGCCCATGTATTCAAGTAGGTTGCGCTATTGGTGAATATCCCATTATGAGTGAGACTACTCTTGCCATATTGAAGGGCCAGCAAGGCGTCACCGCGATACATTCTGTTGAACGTGGTCTTCCATAGAAGCGTGGCGAAGTCGATTAATGTGCCCTGGTTGTATGCAGCGGTGCCGGTGATCACATTGCCGTTCCAGTCAACCCCAGTGATTAACTCTCCAGTCTGCGTGTTGAAGAGGTTCTTGCGAACCCAAGCGTAGATCTGCTCGGTGCTTTGTAGATAGGTCTGGTTTCCAGTGCTCTGGTAGAGAAGACAGGCAACTTTTCCGAGACTGTCATTAGACAAAGCCTCCTTGCCTAGCGTACGTCCGTCTCCCTGGGCATTGGCAGGCTGCTCTTCCCAGATACCGCCTCCGTTGTAAGTTGTATCCCAGCCACGGCCAAAAGCATAGTTGAAACCATACTCGGCTTGAGTTAGAAAGTTTTGGGTTCCGGTAATTTGATATCCGCGCGCGAGGGCCAGTGTAAACCAGCCGATATCATCATTCCATCCGTTCTAGCTCCACTGCGATCACCGCGGAGTCAGTAATCGCTTGTCTCGGTAGTTGAAGGCCTGGAAAGGCGATCGTGTAATATATTCAGGAAGCGCATACGGGCGGTGGCGTTGCTTGGAGCCACAAATTCAAGAGGTTATTGACGAGAGTCATCCTTGAGGCATCACCCCTTCGGTCGAAGGCGTCCTCAGCGACAAGTATGTCTAAGGATGCAGCCCAGGTCGAGTCAGGTGTCGAATCATCGACAGATGCCCGATACTGCGATCCGGAGAGGAATGCAGTCTTGAAGTCATTGAACATAGCATTGGCATCGTTGTTTGAAATGGCTGTCGCGCCGTTGAGGGCGACGAGAACAAGACCCAAAGGCGTTCCTGATCGCATTTTGTCAGATAGGGCCCAAACCGAATGGGATAGCAATCAGAACTTCTGGGAAGAACATTTTGTTCACCTTTGTCCTTATATACACATACCTATACGGCAGTGAGCCAAAGTGTCACGTTAGAGTGAGTTTCTGCTCGTATAAGCTGTTGAGCGCTGTCGCGCATCAACAGCGTCGTTTCTGCGTGAGCCAAAGCCTCCATCTGGTAGGTGTGGTTACAGCAGTGAGCCAAAGCCTCATTCGGTAGATGGATTACAATGGTGTGACGCGCTATATATACCGTTAATTCCCTTGGCCCGATTAACGGTGTCGGTTTTCCTCCGCAACAAATCGTCGGTCCAATTGGCGGCCGATTGCCGACTTACAATGAAATTAGCTTGAAGATGCCAACCGCGTCGGCGAAGGGCCGTCGTATAATCCGTTGCTATGCCTGCCTCATCGCTGTTACGAAGTTGTCGTGTCACGAAGAAAACGACGCCGTAAATGCGCGATAGGTCGTCGTATATCTCGTATAATCCCTCGATGCAACCTCCGTTTGTGGTTGTATACGAGCCATGATCAACAAGTCCAGAACAACAGAATATAATGCTTCCAGCTATATCGAAGAAACTTTTGTCAGCTAGCTAGGTGGCTAACGACGAATTCAACTCTCCTGCCCTGACAGTAAAAGGAGCAGCTTAGCTACAATTGCTCATGGGGATTACATAGCTAGAATTAGGCATACAGATAAAGCTTCATAATCTTAGATCCACTTTCAAGTTATAAGTGCATAAATATAAGCCGGTATAATTAAATAAATTAATATTGCGCTATTATAAATATATGCTCAGCTAATAAAAATATACTAATATGTTTTTTAATTATAAAATTTTATTAATTTAAATTTTAAATATTATATATATTTAAGTTTAAAAGTTTTGAAATTTATAATAATATAATATATTTTTTAATTTTATGATTTTATAAAAATTATAAAATTATTTAAAATATTATATTAAATATTTATATTTTTATTATTATATTTAGAATATATACCGGTTATAAATATTATTAATGTTTATAATAATAATATTATAATATATTATTAAGTTTATATTTGTTACGGACCTCTTATATATCGGAAGATATATAAGACGTACGCGGGGGTTCTTGATTTGCAGGTAACAATAAGACTAACAGCAGGTGGTCCGTAAGGGAGGTTTTACTGGTACTCCCACCACTAGTCTAGTCGCGATAGAATAGTAGTCGCTCTTAGATGTTCAAAGTATGAAGTGAAATAAGAGTGTGAGATTGATAGCTAGAGAGCTAGAATAAACGAGTGACTAGATACAGGAAATCATGATCATTATATAGACATAGGAAATAGTAACAGGAACTCCTCATAGCCTGGATCACCGTGAGCCAGTGAGCCTGGATCATCGTGAGCCAGTGAGCCTGGATCACCGTGAGCCAGTGAGCCAGGTGAGTGGTCACGTGACTGAAAAATGGGAAAGAAGCAAGAGTCAGCAGAACATTGGGCCGCCACCTTGGCCACCTTAGCGCCAACACACATGTTCCCGTAACATGTTAATACTAGAACTATATATTTCTTATATTCTTTAAATATATTTAAATAAATAAATATAAATTTATTTAAAAACTATTATAATATTATTATAATTATATATTAAAAGCTGGCTAATATATTTTATAGTTTCTATAGTATTATTAGGTATTTATATAGCCTATATATTATTTAAATAACTGTTTTTTATTTTTTTTATTACATAAGTAATATAATATTTATTTAATATATTAAATATTATAAACTATTATGCTTAATTAATATTTTCTTTTATTATTATTAATAAGGTAAACAGGTATTTGTTTAATATTATGATTTTATTTAATAGCCAGTAGTTTATTATTATTTATTATATTAAATTTCTATTTTTAATAATTATTTATTTTTTATGTTTTATTTTTAATATTATAATTATTAAATAATTATAAAATAATTATGATTTTTTAATAAATCCTTTAGCTAGATTTTTTTAAATATATTTTTATAAAGCTTTTATTTTTTTTAGTTTTATATAATAAACTTAATAAAATTTTAATTAATATTCTTTTTTAATTAAGATATAATAGTTTTATAAACTATATTTAAAAAGCTCTTTTTTTTTTTTTTTAAAAAATAATTTATAAAATCTATAATATTCTTTTAATATATTTTTAATAATTCTTTTTATAATTTTATTAATTTTTTTTATTAGTTTAATTTTATTTAATTATCTTTATTTTTTATTAAATCATAAAATCGCTGGTTATTAATTATAATACTTTTAAAATAATATTATATTTAAGAATATTAATAATATTAAATATAATTTATTCTTTATATTTTTATATAAATATATTAAAACATATTATTTTTTTAAATACTCGGCTTTTATTATAATTAAAAATATTTTTATTAAATCTTATAATCTTTTAAGATTTTAACTTATATTTTCAGGGGATATAATCTTGTTTTATTATTCTTAATAATATAATATTTACTTATGCTTTAAAATTTATTAAAGTTTTATATTTCTTTTTAATACTCAAGTTTGATTTTAAATTGGTTTTCTTTTATATTATATCAAACTTCTTATAAGGCTTTAATTATTTTGGTTATTTACTACCTTTAAGGCAAGAACCTTTTTTATTTTTTGATTCTTTTATATACGATATTTTATTAAGTATTTGATTTAATACTTCTTTAGTTTTCTATAATATAGGTTTTTTTTATTTAATTTTTCTTTAAGTGAAAAATACTTTTTAATTATTGTCCTTGGTTATATTATAAAATATAATCTTTTATTTTCTTATTTTTTATAAATTATTTATTAAAATAATTATACTTTTAATAGCTAATAATATTTATAATTATTATTTATATATTCTTTTATAATTGTTTTTTATATATAATTATTATTTATTTTAAATATTATAAATCGTTGTTTATTTTAATATTTTATTTATATTATAGTTTTATAATTTATTATATATAGTTTATTTATTATTATTTATATAATTTATTTTATCAATATTAATAATATTATATAACCTTATAATATTCTAGGTATTTAAATATTAGAAAGTTATTATCGTTTTTTATTATTATTTTATTATATTTATAGCTTTTAATAATCAGTTAAATAATTAACTAAAGAATATATATAATATTAGTTCCAGCTTTAACTAATAATACTCTATTATTCTTTTATATTTTTTATAATCTAGGTTATAAGAAAACCTTTTTTATTTTTTTAAGCTTGCTTAAGGCAGTTTTGTTTATTTTCTTTCTTTAATTTCTTTATTTTCTAGTATTTGATAGGCCGTTTTACCTTTTTAAATATTTTTAAATCCTGATTATTTAAACTATTTATAATCTATATTATAATAATATTAATTATATTTATAGTTTTATTCCTTAGGGCAAGATTTGCTTTTAGGCCATGTTTTAAGCCTGGTTATAAGAACTTTTTTATAATTATTCAAATTTATTAATAATATTAGCTTATTATTATTAATAGTTTTTTATTTTTGGTTAAACTATTTTTTAAAATTATATATTATATAATCTTAATTATTTTTATAATATATATATTCTTTTATAATTTATTTTAAAGATTATTTACTTTTTAAATAATATTTATATATATATTTTTTTTGAATCTTTTATAGATTAAGCATTTTATTTTATTAAGTATAAAATTATTTGTTTAGTTTAAAATAATAACCTTATACTCTTATTTTAAGAATATATTATTTTCTGGTTAATTTTTATTTTTTTATTCTTTTAGACTTTTATTATTTATATATATTTTTTTAGTCTAAAAATCTTTTCTTTTTAATAACCTGTTTTATTATTCTTTTTTTTAAAGCGGTATAATAATTAAAAATATCTTTTTTTTTATAATTAAAATATTCAATCTAAGATATATCTTTAAATAATTACTTCTTGATTTTATTTATCTATTTAGATTTTTATCTTATATTCTTTTAAGAATTATGTTTTTTAATTATAATAGCTATATTAATATATTTATTGATTTTTTTAGGTTTATTTATTTTATAGAGTTTATATTTAATTTATGTTTTTAGTCCTGTATAAAATAAATAAAATAATATATATTCTAGTAGTTTTAAAATTATTATTAACTATTTAAACTTTATAATATAGCTTATTATATCCTTGGTTTATTTTTGGTAATAAAATTATTTTTTAATATTTTTAAATAATATTTTTATTTTTTTTTTGAAATTTCTATAATTAATAAAGATTTTCTAGGTTTTCTATCTAGTTTTATTTAATATAAAAGATTTTAAATAATTCTTTTATTAAAAACTAAAAAGCTATTATTATTTTTTAATAATCTTTTTTAATTATTAATTTATATTATTTTAAATAAAGTTTTATTTATATAAGGAATATCTTTATATTTATAGACTTATTATATAACCGAGGGGGTATAGGCTTAAAACCTTTGGTTCTTAATAGGTTAGCTATAATGATTTGTTTTAGACGTAGTAATAATAGTAGTGACTTGTTTTTTTTTTAATTTTTCTGGTTTCTCTGGTTTTTCATTTTTATTAATTAGTTTAGGAACTAATATACTTAAGGGCTGGGTTAATATTATCTTTACTGGTTAAAATAATATAAAAATAAGTGTTTATAGAGTAATTATTATTATTATTGTTGTCTTTTCATTTTATAATATTTAAATATATTAATATTTATAATTTATTAAAATATTTATAAAATCTTTAAATTTATATTTTGATTTTATATTTTAAATTTCATAATTTATTTAATTAGTTTAATTTATTAAATAAAATATATTTTTTAAAATAAATATTTATAAATATATTTATATTTTATTATTTTATTAAATATTTTTATAATATTTTTTAATAGATTTATTTTATAAATTAATTATTATTTAATTTTTTATATTGATATTTATATTATATAAAATTTTATTAATTTAAAGATTATTAAAATATTATAAATTTTATATATGTTTTTTAAAATATATATAATATTTATAAAAGTTTTTAATTTATAAAACAAGTTTATTAATATTTTTATTATTATATTAAATATTATTAAAAATAATAATTATTTTTAAATATTTAAAAAATAAATTAAATTATAAATAAAATAAAAAATTAAATTAAATTAATAATTAAAAAACTAAAGTAAATAAATAATTAAATATAAAAAAAATATAATTATCATATAAATCAATAAAATATAACTTATTATTATATAAAAGCTTTAAATTAATAAAATTATTATTAATAATATTAATTTAATTAAAATCAACAAAATTAATATCGACTAAAGCAATAAAATTAAATTTAACTCTTTTATATAATAAACAACGTAAAATAAATATTAATAATAAAATAAACAAATATAAAAATAAAATATATACTAGGCTTTTTTTAAGCTATTTCTTTTATAATAAAAATTCTTTTAATTTAAATTTTAAATATTATATATAAAAAAAATAATTAATATTTATATTTAAACAAGTAAATATATATTTATTTCAGCCTAGAGCTTTTAAAACCTATAATTGTATAATAATTTAATAAATAATAATTGATTACTAAGGAAATATTTTCTTAGGGCAGTCAATAGTTGATATGTCAGTCCTTCTGATCTGAGGTGTTCTTTACAAGCCCAGATATCTCAATCATTATATCCAGCGACCTCTGCCATCGACCCAGACGCCGAAAAGAGACTTTTCAAGCCCTTCCAAGGATCTCTTTAGCCTCAACGCAGTAAAGACACTTCCTTCTGAATATGGTCATATGAATATGACATTCAGAACACGTTTAGCGGGAGATGGGTTTGCAACGTTGCCGAGACAAGAAACCCTACTAGCTAATTATGACAACACAGACCTTCAGATTGCTGTAAGCTATCTTCTTGCCGTACACGAAGACTAAGCATCACCTGGCAACTATATGTCTAGAGTAGGGAAAAAATCAGAAGGTATCAGGTCCAAGCATAGATCTATTGCAAACCAGGTTGCCGCGAGCGCGTATAATCCGAAAGAGTGCTTATTCGCGAACGCCCTTACCAAAGGTTTCAATGAGTACTTTGGGTTATCCGGACTCCTCTATCGATATTATTACACTTGTAAACATGTCTGCTGACTAAATCATAAAGGAACTCAAGAAGCATAGATATCAAGACTAGCAAGACCACTAGGCAGAATACACATTTCTTTCAACGGTTAGACCAGCCGTAGCCATGACTCCGTCTTCGGCGTCAGCTGCTCCTTTAGCGATGAGCCTTGCAACATCGTGTTAGGCATACCGGAAGTTACCAGTCGTCACCTTGATTCCACGATTGGCATCGAAGTACCGAATATTATCAAGCGTTCGGTCTCCGCTTCCCCAAAACAAAAAAAAAAAAAAAAGAGAGAGAGAGAGGGAGAGAGAGAGAGAGGGTATCTATTTTATCACTCAAACCCACAGTGTTAACGCCATCGATAGAGGTTATCGACTTTAGGCGTTGAAGGTGCATCTCGAAGAGGAGGATGTTTCGGCCACTCAGTTAATATCTCCGCGAAGGTATTACTGTTCCCCAAGATTGCGGATACTTTCGAAATACGGCTTGATAGCCGTTCACTGCTCAATTGGAAGATTTTGAAGCGTGGAGAAAGGTTATCTCAGTAGACAGATTAAATGATCATATAGTCAAAGCTAAGACCATTCCAATCTTATGTAGTAACTCTCTAAATAGTATCCAGTTAGACGACTAAATGTATGGAAGTGGGTAAGCCACATTAATATATCTAGTCATCCGGAAGTGGCTTGACCGGAGGGACTATAAGGGGGGAGCATGTGAGAAGGGTTTACAGGCCAGAACAGACATCAGGAGAGCTAACACATATAGTTCATGAATATCTTTTCAATAAAGTAAAAGATATTCTCACAAGATCACTCGATTCCCCTACTCTTTTTATAAGAATTCAGGGCTGGGCGGTCTCGGGGAGTGTGGGTGCGGCCTGCCTCTTGAAGGCTTGGGCCCCGGAGAGGGTACAACAGTTCATATGGCAAGACACGGAAAGTTGTCATGGGCTTTGAACAACTTCTACAAATTCTCGATACTTTGATAACAATCACGCATAGAAAGACATTACTATGCAGTATAAAATACCCTAGTTGCCTTGACGGAGCGGCCAACAAAACCTCTGTCCTGGCACCTGTTTTGTAAGGCTGCCTCAGGGTACACCTCCAGCTGGCATTCATCATCCGTTGCTGCCGTACTGCACACTAAGCCTCGTGATGAAATTCTGGCATTTTGGGTCGGTAACCTTAACATAATTGTAGCCGCTATTACTGTTATAGGTTGTAATTTAATGATACGTACCTATCTATTGCCGTTTCAGGATAGAAATGGCATGTGACTAGGGGAAGGTTCGTGAAGTTCCGAGTGTGCCATTCATTTTGCATCATGATAGATGAAACAAGTATATAGTAGTACCAACAGCTCCGTGCCATCATTTCGCTGGTTTGTCTTGTCGGGTAATCGCACATTTCATAAAACCCCAGCTGGCTTTGCAACTTTGGGAGGGGCTCGGCACTCTCTGGACAAGGCGCTTGCCTCTGATTATCCAACAGTCACGAAACATAACTATAGCAATATAGAAGGTAGCCAAGTTGGTGGCATGACCTGTCTAGAGTTGTTATATGTAGCGTAATGCCACTTTCCAGGAAGTGTGCTCTATTATTAGCTCTATATCCCTTTGAATTACACGATGTGTAGCCACTTCTGATTGGCCCCAGTATTGATAATCCCAATGTCGTATTCGAGTGATTATAGAAAATTGTCTATCATACGGTAATCGAACCAATGACAACCAAGGTATTGAACTTTAAACCTCCTTGCACAATAGGGTGAGACATACAAATGGTACCGGTGCTCGTTTCACGACACGATCATTTGCTGCTGTACACAGTGATCAGCGAAATAAGGAGTCGACAAATGGAGACGTGACAGCTGTCTGGGCGGTGGCAAATGTATTGTGATAAATTATACCAGTATGCTAAGAGCGGTGCGAGCAACATTGGCGATGATCATCCATTGAGATCTTCGCATAGGTAGAGCTTTCAAATTTCATGGTAGATGCCGACGTTGATACGAGAGAGATGCAAATCAATCGGTACGAATTAATAAGCTGACACAAATGCGCGAGTGACTCTTTCAGTACCGTCTGAGTAAGAATATTACCCCAGCAGGTCGACAGGACGCCGTTGTCGGAAAGCCGTTACTGCGTCCCCGATTATTTGTTTGGGGCAAACTGGAACCACTCGGGGCACTAGAACATCGCCCCTAGTCTCTGCTTTAATGCAGCGGCGACGTGACGACTTGCCGCTCGGGTCGCACGGAACAAGAGTTGGGGCAATTGGGGAGCTTTAATCAGGACGCATCAGTAATCGTTCGAGAACAGTGTACACAGTGTAAAGAAAAACTGACAGATTTGACAAGGGATGAGCCGTTAGCTGCACAGACAGTTTCGGGTGGTGAGGGCGCAATATTCTGTTTCTTTTTTCCTTCACTTTCCTGGTCCAGGGAGACGGCTGTGAAGATCAGGGTCTTATCAGGGTCCCTCCATAATGTCTTGGAGGGTGGACGCTTGGTACTTTGTGGTTTACGTAGATCGGACAGAGTCACTGCAACAACAAACGACCCCATGTGCCATAGGCCCCCAAATACTAACTAACTCCACCACTTTAAATATCGATTAAACAGCCAAATAAGATAGAATTAAGAAAACTGAATCCTTTAAATACTGAGGTGATTTAATTCCTTTGATTTTCCTATTTCATTTGTGGAGTGATTGCTGTTTGAAATAGTAGTGTATGTGGTACACAGATGTGAAATGGGCGTTTTTTTTTTTTTTTTTTTTTGTTGCAGTGACTCTGATTGGATTACTAGTCTAAGCGCAAACTGGTGCTGGCACACCTTGACACCTTGGCAGTGTTTGGAGTCGGATAGCAGCAGCAAGTTTATCGTCAAGACGGCGGGGCCTCGCAGTCCATTACCCCATGTTTTCGGGACCATTTATTGACTGTCCGCCTTACCGAGTCTGCATCGTACTGCTGCCTGCACCAATTAAAGCCCGCCTGTCTTAGAGGTACAAAGGCATTTACTAGGTATTTCTCAGCAGCTGCCTAGCAATTTGCAGCTCAGAGAGGCAGCATCGACCTTTTGTCCCAACAAAGCAAACTGTAGGCTCGTGACATCGATAAGCCGAGATGGCGGAGAGCCGCGATAGGATAACACCGGGGCAAGAGGGTCTATACTGCAACTGTACGGGAGGACTCTAGATACGAATATCACGATATGCTTATAGGTCTTGCCGTACGACGTAGTACGCATATCAATGCATCCACGCCATAGAACCACGTTAGCTACCGCTCATCTTTACGAGATCACATCTCAAGAACTGTCTCAGCACGGTTAATGACTTGTGGCGCTCCTTGATTGACTAGAGCCACATTGTCGCGGGAGGGTTGCATGGTGATAGATCATTGTGAACCCAAAACTGTAACCGCCCAGTGATCTTAAGGGGCTTTTCATCGAATATGTCTGCTTAGTATGCTGGTTGAAGTAAACATGAATATGCTGCCGGAGCGGCGTTGAATGGAATATTGCTTTACTCAACTCTGTAGACGGCCCAAGGCGTAACCACCACTTATTCGAGCCGCGAAGAGCTTGTCGAAGGAAGCTCTAGTGTAGGCAGGCAGAAGTAGGCAAGCAGGCAGGCAAATCAGCCTAGGCTGACTGTCAACTTATGTATTCAAACTTCAAGGTAAGATCACCGAGTCTCCCGCCGAGCAGGCACACGGCGTTGGGGGCCGAAAACACGGACAGACGAACGAAGCGAATTACTTTACAGTGTTCCCAGGATTAGTCCAAGTCTACAACTACAGTAGTGTAGGGCCGTACAAGGGTCTCTGCCACATCCCATCTACCTACCTAAGTAGGTATCGATCGGAATACCGAGAGAATGGCAAGCAGTACTGCCCTAGGTCGATGTTTCGATGGTATAGGTGCGGACTATACTCAGTAGGATACTGCGTCTTGATATACATAGCGCTTTATTGTTGATATATAACGGCTACCTATCTCAAAAGAGCGTCAAGTGAACGACTTAAAATTATTATTAGGAAGGAGACTATGGCAGTATGATATGTACCCCAACTTGTCTCCACCTAAGTGTAGAAAAGGGAACGTTCTAGTCTCGGAGGGGCGAGGACCCTGAACAGCCCTAGATAAAAAAAAACAAGGGGCGTGCACTAGAGCTGTGGTGAAGGTACTAACAGTACACTAGTCAGGGATAGGTTCGAAACCTACTTAACGCTAGTATGTGTTGGTTTGCCCTGTTTTTAGTTTAGAATAGCTGGGAGACCCTGGATCTGGCTCCCTCACGTAGCGACCGAATCCACCTCCGGCATCGCTAAGCAGTTTGCCTATCCTAATACGATACTGGCTGGAAAGCACGGTTGTCTAAGATATCTAGGCTGTATGAATCTAGGTTTGAATAGGCGCTGAATAGCCATGTTGGATGCTCCACTAGTATTATATGCTACTAGTGTAAGCTGACTCTTGTTTGTTGCCTCACTTTGATTACCCGATATGAAGTTTCCAGCATTGTTTGCTTGCCTTGATACGTAGACGTATTTGGGCCAATGCTGAGAGATCATCGCTTCTAGGTGTCAGAGGCGGGCTGCGTGAAGGTGAGTTGAGAGGAGGTCAAGGTAGGCAAAAATAGGCAAGCTAAGTCACACAGTAGGTGGTTGAATAGTCCACGCATCCAGTGATGGTTGTGGTTGAAAGTGCTGAGTTGTGCTATGCTTTGCGATTTGTGCGGTGAGCACTACCCTACCCTGCATGCCAATACTACATGCCCGCTTGCATGCCACTTATGTCTGGGATAACACTTGTCAGGCGGATGCAGATAGACGGTGGACCCTGCTGATCGAGCTCGTCAACGCCGGAGTGGCTCAAAAATCCATGTACTGTAAGCCCAATGCCACACACGACCCCTGGACTATATTCAGCATGACCAACATGTGTAGAGCCTCGTCCATTTGTCTAGCCCACTCCTTTGATCCCTATCTTGCATGATTCAACGCCATTCTGAGCCACTCACCTGGACGAGCAGGGTCCATCGACTACTCAAAACGGGAAATCTAGTCCCCACGTCGCCATTCAGGGGGGTCCCACTCAACCGTCGAGACGGTCAGGAATGGAGTCAGTTCTGGTGGATCGGAGCTCAATTGGCTTACCGCTGTGCGCGGCACGACAGCCTCTCTACCGGGACCTCTGCACGCCTTTTTAGATGTATATAATACGGCAATTGTTAGATGGAGAGTCAGCCGTTCCTGCTGTGTATTTAGTCCTCTTTCTTTCTTTTCTTCTTTTTCTTTTTTTTTGTCTTTCTTCTTATTCCTCTCCCCCAATTATCTTGATACTGTAAGTCTTTCATCCCCTCCTACAACCCGTATACACACCCCTCGTTTCTACAACTTTCTGTGCTTCATCAATTACTTCGATCTAATTGTGATTGTTGCTATTTATGTCTATTGTATGACTTCTAGTAGTTGGTGACCTTTGCGGCTCTCGGCAAGCTTTGATGTTGCTAGGTGGATACGCTGGCTAATATAACTGAACCAACTAGACTGCGCACACCTGAAGCTGTATATCTTGTAGTCTTGGCTTGATACTTGATATATACGATGGATGAAGAATCGGTTCCCTCGACTAGGGTTCGACACTCTGTTCAGCGAGAGCCTACTAGATTCGGTTATAGTTCCTCGAGCGAGTCCGACGAGCCACCGCGCAAAGCAAACACAAACAATAACAACAATAACAACCAGAAGAAGAAAAAGAAGCGGAAGCCACCTCCGCAGCAAAGTATCAACAAGATATGGAGACGATTCGCGACCAAGAAGTACACCAAGGCACTCTCCGTCTTGCCCTTCGACCCAGTTCCGCTACCGAGCACCACTGAAGGACCCAATGAATTACTCTCGGCAGGCTATGAGCGGGCGAGGGAGGAGTGCTCACGTAGAGTCAAGAAAATCATTCAAGAGTGCAAACGTGTCAATACACGGTATAGAGATCCTGGGTTCGACTTGGTAAGCTTCCCTACGCGACTCTCCGATATCGGCGTCTAGAATCCTGCTGTAATTATACCGTCAGTATGCTAATATTGCCATGTAGGACTGGGATTTGAAGATGGGCAAGGGCAATTGCCTTAACTATCTCGGGTCTAGCAAGTTCGACATGTCGAACACTCGCTTTAGCACGACCACATCCGTACCCAAGGCCGTAAAGCGCGTTCATGAGATCTTTGAAAAGCCGACGTTTCTCAAAGACATTGATGGCGCGGATATCAAACAAGGCGGCCTTGGCGACTGCTGGTTCATCGCAAGTCTTAGCGCATTAGCGAATGTTGATGACGCAGTCAAGCGGGTCTGCGTCGAGTATGATACTCGTAAGTCGGTTGTGATTAGAGTTGGGTCGAGCCGATCATGAAAACTAATTGAAGGGTGCAGGCATTGGAATCTACGGCTTCGTCTTCTACCGGGATGGAGAATGGATCTACTCAATTGTTGATGACAAGCTCTATTTGACCTCCCCGAATTGGGACTCCCCCAGTATGCAGCGCGACCTAATGAACCAGATCGATCGCGAGAGTCCCGAAAAGGATTATCGCAAAACCTATCAGACTGGCTCGAAAGCACTGTTCTTCGGACAATGCAAGAATCAGAATGAAACATGGGTTGCGCTATTCGAGAAAGCCTATGCCAAAGCTCACGGTGATTTTGGTTCACTCGCCGGCGGCTGGATCGGAGAAGGACTCGAGGACCTCACTGGTGGTGTGACAACTGAGCTTCTGGCCTCGGACATCTTGGACTTGGATGAGTTTTGGGAGAACGAAGTGAGCAAGGTCAATGAAGAATTTCTCTTTGGCTGTTCTACCGGCCTCGTAGATGGTGGCTACGGGGATCGAAACGGTATTCGCGAGGGCCATGCATATGTAGTCATGGACGCCCGAACGCTGAAAAGCGGTGAACGGCTTGTGAAGCTCCGGTAGGTTGAGCAGCCTCAGCATTACTATTTCCTAGGCTAACGCGTGATAGGAATCCATGGGGAAAGCTTCGAAAAGGCGTCTGGGAGGGACCATGGTCCGATGGATCGAAGGAATGGAACCAGGATGTCAAAGAAGAACTTGGGCATCAGTTTGGCAACGATTCCGTCTTCTGGATAAGGTTCGAGGACATGGTAGAGAAGTATCTACATTTCGACCGAACCCGTCTTTTCCGGGACCCTGACTGGCAATGCTCACAACGCTGGATAGGCGTGGAAGTACCCTGGAAGCCACAGTGGAATGAGAAGTTCCACTTCAAGCTGACCAAAGAATCTCCACTCGTCCTCGTTCTCCAGCAGCTTGACAATCGCTACTTCAAGGGTCTTCGCGGGCAATACTCGTTCCGACTACACTTCCGTGTTCACGAGCAAGGTCGGCCAGGTAGCGAAGATTATATCGTCAGATCTCACGGCAACTACTTAATGAGCCGCTCAGTTTCGATTGAGATCCCATCAATGGAGCCGGGCAACTACTCAGTGTTCCTCAGTATCGTTGCTGAACGGGATACTGAGATGCTGTCTGTTGAAGACATAGTTAAGCGTGAATGCCGCAAACGAGAAGAAAACGATAAGTTTGCCCAGGTTGGCTATGCCTACGATTTAGCGCATAGCAAAGGTGTGGCTCATCTAGAACATGTCACCAGTCTTCGCAAAAAGTCAGACCAGAAGAAAGCCAGTACATCTCGTATGGAAGAGCGCCGCAAGATGTGGGAGAAGCGTCACCTCAACCGAGAAATTACCAAAAAGCAAACAAAGAAGAACCAAGAGAAGCGAGACAGGCGACGAGCGGCCGAGGATGCTAAGAGGAAGGCGAAAGAAGATGCAGAGGAAGTGGAAAAGAAAAAGAAGCAGGAGGCAGAAGAAGCAGAGCGTAAGAAGCAAGAAGAAAAACCCAAGGATGTAGCTGTCCAGACAGATGCGCCGAAGCGTGGCGAGGATAAGAGCAGCCAAACAGGTTCCGGCGAATCTGAGACATCTGAGAAATCCGATACACCTGAGGGCAAGAAATCAGAAACTACCAACGAGAAGGATGAGAGTAAAGAAGAAAAGGACTCTTCGCCTCCCGTCACCAGCGACCCTGCTCCTCAGCCAGCTACTAAAGAGCCTGAGCCAACACAGAAGAAAGCCTCTGCGCCGACGTATTCGTCGGACTGCGATTCATCTGATAGTCCTGTCGAGGACTGGGAGTTGCTGTACTCCTCGGACGACATGTCGAAGAAGCCCAGAATGGCTACTCCGGCGCCTGCGGCAACCACTACTACGGAGGCGGTGGAGAGTGACGGGGAGTCTAGCCTTCCTGACCCCTGGAACGCTATTTGCATCGTCGGGTTCCGAGTATATTCGAAAGACAAAGACCTGGACCTGCGCGTTGTCATTGAGGGCGGTGATCTCGCCGAGGGTGGTATGGGTGAGAAAGGCGCTGCTGATATTGACAACGCTCAGATGAATGCGGGGGGTGGACGTGAACAAAAGAAAGAGGCAGACAGGGTTACAGACGAGTTTGAGATCGTTGATGGCGCTGCCATAATCAAGCAGAAGATGGTGATCGACGGGGTTAAGAAAGACGAAGGCAAGAACGCCAATGATGAGAAGAAGGAAGGCAATGTGGCCGATGATGCACATGAGAAAGATGCCGTTGACGACGGCAACGTTGCTGACACAGAAGACGACGATGACGATAATGATGGCGAGGACGATGGAATGGATGCTGCCAGGTCAGACGTCACGGACTCGACAGACTCGACACCAATTAATACCCCGGATTCAATGACTGACTGCAGCCCGCAGTCAAGATAATAACGCTTTTACACGCGCTGCGCCGCGAGACATAGCATTTGATTACGATACCACTCTTGTCATTTAGATAGTCATGAGAGGGTTTCTCAGACAGTTCAGTCGGCGATGATTTGATATACAGCATAGGCGGCGGGGTGTTAAAGAGCGCGCGTTGAAATTGCATAGTACACGGGGTAACAAGAATGTTATGTATATACGCTTCTCAATATCATTTGATGCACTACTCATTTGTTCATATCTTATGTCTTGAAGACCGTTACTATGTCTCGTCATGATGATGCCGAACCCGATTATCTATCCGTATCTTCTACAAGGCCTTCACTGCCCTCAGCATGGAAGGGGTTCTTGAGGAATTTCTGGCGAAGAAAGTCGTGATCTATCTCTCTCCATTCTCCGCCTCCAAGGCTGATATATTACCACTGAACCTACACCGGCCAAAACGAAAACACCG
This sequence comes from Xylaria sp. FL0064, assembly GCA_022593225.1. Taxonomy (NCBI): domain Eukaryota; kingdom Fungi; phylum Ascomycota; class Sordariomycetes; order Xylariales; family Xylariaceae; genus Xylaria; species Xylaria sp. FL0064. The sequence continues at coordinate 244,007 of JAJKLE010000043.1, read as the reverse complement.
ACGATGCTCGCACCAACGATCTCAAAATGGTCACTGATAGCGCTAAGCCCGTCCCAAAACATTCCCTGAGGCTCGGCGACGTTTTGTACCAAGGATAAAATTTGGATTATGCCAATAAAGGCGGATACGACCACCGTGATCCCGCTAAGCACGATAGAGTAATACAGGATGGCCACTTTATCCCGTGCGAATGCTTTCGAGGTGTACAAGGTCATCATGAGCGCACCATCAGATGTGTCTACTAAACACATACCAGCTGGTAGGTTGTCAGAATGTTGGAATAGCCCAAGCCATTATTGGTGTCTAACTTACCTGTGAACAAGAGAGGGAAGATGAGAATGATCCAAAGACTCGTTCCCTGTGCTGCTTGCACACTAGCGATGCCTAGAATAGCGATTTCTGAGCTCGTATCGAATCCGAGTCCGAACAGAACCCCGAGCGGATACATCTTCCATGGCCGATCGACGATGCGAAAAAACCCCCGTAGTAGATTAGTGAGAAATCCGGGGCTGTCGAGGTGTAGATCTCGCACGGCCTGATCCTCACTCCTCGCCTCGCTCCCATCCCTATCATCATCCCCCAGTCGGTGCGGGTCGGGTTCCTCGAGTACCTTGCGTAGCTGGATGACGAGACGATAGAGCACCCAACTGTTCCCCAAACAGAGTAGGATCAGAACAGCTGCGCTGACGCTCGTCCCAATAATACCACCTATGTATTGGAAGCTCGAGAAGCGTTCACGCAGAGCCCCAGCCGTCGCCGCAACCACAATACACGTCACGATGACGATAGTAGAGTGGCCGAGGCTGAAAAACGTGCCCACTGTCACTGGTCGTTGTCCCGACGCTATCAGTCGCCGAGTCATCAAATCAATCGCGGCAATATGGTCGGCGTCTAGGGCATGTCGTAGCCCCAGCGTATATGAAAGCACAGCAGCGCCGACTAACCCCGCATGAAAGTGCAGCACGACGGCCACCGCGGCCCATATGACAGCGTTGACGCCCAGTAATAGTGATATTATATATATGACAGGGGCTGGAAGGCCTTTGAGGCGCTGAGGCAAAGCCGAAAGGCGGCAGAAACTCGGTCGAGGCATCGTGATATGGACTTTTCTCACTCAAGGGAGACGGTGGTGAGGGGAAACTGACTTATCTAGAACTGTACGCAGGAAGCCAGCAAGTCTTAAAGTAAAGAAATACTATTATTACAACACGGTAATAAAGCAGCAGCAGTCATCCCCCATCTAATCCTGGAATGGGTAAGCAAATAGTTGAAGACAGTCTTACCGAGTTCGACTGCTTCTTCCGCCCTCATCGTCTCTCCTGCTTTCTGACACTATAGCGCGTCCAATTCACTCATATCGTATATCGAGACTTTCTCTTAGCCCCTCATATTGCGGACGATCACCCCCACTAAGCCCACAGAGGTAAGGCTTAAAGCTTGAGCTAGAGACACGGCATTGATAAGATAAAAGGCCGGATTATTTGTCTTGAAGCTAATTTGTAGATAAGGTTGCATGGGAGTCAATATGGTTGCTAAGATCGCGGGGGACAGGTGCGGAGAGCTCCTCACCATCTTGCTACGTCAGTCATACAACCTTCCTATTCAAAGAGGATAACTGTAAGCTTTCTGTTAAGCTCAACTTCCGAAAATGTCACGAGCTATAAGCGATATAAAGTGAGATGGTAAGTCCAGTTTGCTGTTAAACTTCCAGTTCAGAAAAAGAAAAGTCGCATCTCTTGCACGTTGTGCTTAACAAGTTGCGAGTTACATATATATTCAATCGCGACTAAGAAGTTAAGTGAGTGAGTTGGTCAGCGCCATTGGCAGGCAATTACTCTATTCGTATGTCTAAGTGCTCATGAGTAATATGTTTGACTTCGAGCGCTACTAAACAGCTGCATCACTGGTACCGAATCTGTAACATAAGGGCTGGGCGCACCGAACAACCCATCTACTCTAATGCTTTCAAGATTACCTTGCACACTTCTATGCACTTCTCCTCCTCTAGTCGCTGTGTCACCAACTGGAGATTGACCGGCATGCCATGAACGGCTTCTGCGTTGTCTCCTAAGAGTCAGCAAATCTGGGAAGTTGTAGCAATTGACTTAGTGGACGCCTTACATTCACTTCTAATCATCTGATCCACGTCGGATAGAGGTGGAGGCGCATCGTCTTGGAGTATGTCTACCGCTTGATCTACCATTACACCTGTTGGAAAGGCCATGGCAGAATAATCCAACACGTTGTAGACCCCAGTGTATCCAACTAAAGATCAACGTTAGCCGGGTTCACTTTGCCAAAGACACAAGGATCTGAAGGGGGTTGAACTGACCATGCTTGAATTTTCCATTCTCAACGGTGCTGAAAGGGGTGGCCGGTGCCAGGATGGCGTCGATACCCGCCTTCTTCCATCGATCTAGGTACCGTTTCTGGAATTGCTGGCGTTCGAGGTTCAGTTGCCAGTACTCCAACCCTCTGAGCTCGAGCGACTTCCCATAAGCTGCCATCTCTGGCCTCAATGGCTCACCCGTCTTCTCAAGTTCGCCGAGAACCGATTTACCGCCATCGGCTACGAACATGCGGCCTAAGAGTTTCGTGCCCACGTCGTGATCCTCCGGTGACCAGTCAATGAGCTCGTGGCCGGCAGCCCTCAGCTTGTCTACAGTATGTCGCAGTGCCCTCGTCACAGGAGGGGTTGGCAGAACGATACCGTCATCCCATAGGACCGCGATTTTTAATCTCAGGGGCAATGTGACAACGCGCCAGGGAATGGATAGACAGCGAGGGTCGCCGTGCCAGGGCTCCGTGTCGATGACAGCCTGGCTGTAGTACTCCAAATCCTCCAGAGTGCGCGTCATCGGCCCGTTGACCGATTGTACGGCCTCCTGGCCAGGCAAACCTGAGCGACACCCTAACGTGGGGAAGCGGCCAAACGAGGGGCGAAGTGTGAAGATGCCGGTACAGGCAGCTGGGATGCGCAGCGAGCCTCCTATGTCTGTCCCAATACCCAACGGACTGCCCTTGAATAAGATCAATGCAGACTCGCCTCCTGAGCTCCCGCCGCTCGTGAGTAATCGGTTGCGAGGGTTGACGGTCCGTCCGAATGTGTTGTTCACGGTCTCGGCGATCATCATTGCCGTCGGCACATTCGTCTTCACGTAGACGACGGCCCCGGCCTGGATCAGGAGGCTGGCAAGCTGGGCGTCATCTTGAGCAGGATCCCCTACATACGATGTGAACCCGACTGTCGAGTCCAGGCCCCGCAGATTGAAGTTATCTTTCAGCGAGATGGGCAGTCCATGAAAGGGTCCAACCGGTCCCAATCCCTGAGCCAAACGTTCGTCTAAGGCCTTTGCGGTCTCGAGGGCCCTATCAAAGCATGTTTCCGAAAGGCAATTGACCTGATAACATGTGTTAGCTTTCAGCCAAACATATGTAGTGCGAGTATATAGTCGTGTTCAGCTTCCTACCAGTTGATGTGCTGCTGCTGCCCGCTTACAGAATGCCCTGGTTACCGTCTCCGACTTAAGACTACCATTTGCGACCCTTGGAAGTAATTCTATTGCTGTCAAGTTTGTGATTTCCAGCTCTTCTTTTGTGAACCACCCCGAGCTCTCCGGAAATCCGGTGACGTCCGTCTGGCTCTCTGGAGGAAGTAGATGGCTGGGGATGCGCCACTCCTCGGGTATGGAGTTCAGCAAATCTTGGCGCTTTTTGGCTGCGATTGCTTCCCAGGTTCCCCCCATTTTCACTTTACTAGAATCACAGCGCTGAAGTAGTGAGTCTAAGGCAGCTGACCATGTTATATGAACCCGAGGGGCATTCCCTTAAGAAACAACATAGGTAAACAAATATATACGAATACGAACACTTTGTAAGACGGAGTAGAACCGAAGCCGAGATTGGATATAGCGGTATATCTCCGGTTCACCCGTCCCCCTCAACAGAGGGCGGATAGCGCGGTCCGCCGCAATCGGCGAATGTAAGGGGGTTTCACTTGTTATGTGTATTGTCGTCGGTCTCCGTTATCTTGAGCCGTTTCCCCAAAACCCCTCGCGAACCCACTTATTAGATAGATCTGGGACGCGGCCTGAACTACGCTATCTCCCGGGTGCGGGGATAGTCTTGTGCGGCCTGCTAGGTCATACTTTGTGGCCAGAGACTGAAACTTGGCGCCGTATTATATGATATTATCTGGCAAGGAATCTGTGCTGTTCACACGGCCTGGCAAGTTACCGCGTAATACTATGTGGTTTTGCCAAAGTCAGATAGAAGCTGTTTCTCTTAACGAGAAGCAATTGGCTGAGTGAAGACTAAGAATCAGAGTGCTCGCAAATGAAAGTTCAACAGTGCTTATGTGGGTTAGGTATGTAACTCTAATATAATCTTGAGGTGACATTCCAGTCGTCGCATCCCCAAGCCGTCGGGACTCAGGTGTCTTGCCACTCGTTACTTATTATTCTTCTACCTATACTTCCATCCGCTGGGCGCGAAACCATCACAGTCTTACTATATCGAGCAGACTAGCATAACTTCACTCGTTATCTACAAGAGTGGTCGCTGGTGAATCTGTGCCAAAATATTCTCACGCTCAGCACCATTATCTAGCAGTCTAACCAACAGGGTTATAGTCCAGCGGGCCATTCCATACCCCACAAAGCCACTACGTAAGACAGTACTAATCTGGATAAAAAGTATATCAAGTTTCTCAAGAAGATACTGCATTGCCCTATCTCTTCGTCAGCACGACGATATACTTATTTATCTTCACTTTAAAGTACCGCCACTGAGAGGTTTAAGTGACATAAAGGATACGGGCTCAGTCTGTCGTCAACATGTACTAAAAATTTCCACTACTATCGTTGTCATTATCGTCATCATCCTTCTGGCGAACCACCTACCCAGCTCACCAGCCATGCCGGCGCTGAAAACTAAGCTGCGTGAGTACTTTCACAACGAGTATCAACCAGGCGAGAGGCAGTTAGTACGGAAGATAGACTTTTTCATCTTGACATTCTGCTGTCTGAGTTATTTCACGAATTATGTGAGTAATAACGGCTGCCAAGATTCCCAACTTCATAATTACATGTTCACGAGATATATACAAGTATATACACTGTCATCTGTAACGATATAGCTTACTAACCTCCGCTTCCACTTGACAGCTCGACCGCTCCAACATCAACAATGCCTACGTCTCAGGGCTGAAAGAGGAGCTGGACTTCAAGGGCAACGAGCTGAACCAGATCCAAGCGGCCTTCACCGCGGGCTATGTAGTAGGCCAGGTGCCGGCGAACCTGTCGCTACACTACGTGCGACCGCGCATCTTCTTCCCGGCGTGTATGGTGGTGTGGGCGGGGCTGACGATGGTGACGGCGTCGGCACACGACGCGGCCAGCATCGCTGCAATCCGCTTCTTCCAGGGCGTGGCCGAGGCCACGACGTTCGTGGGTACGCACTACATCCTGGGGTCGTGGTACACGGAGCGCGAGCTGGGAAAGCGATCGGGTATTTTCACGGCGTCGGGGCTTGCTGGGACCATGATTGGGGGGTATATCCAGACTGGCATTCAGTCGTCGCTGCACATGCGGCATGGGCTGAGTGGGTGGAGGTGGTTGTTCATGTAAGGAAAACTTACCTTCCGCCCCCTTTCATCCCCTTCCCCCTGAACCATTCCAAGCAGTTCTGGGATACCGAGTCTTCGATCGCGGTTGTCAGGATCCAAACTTATACCACATTACATGAATGAGGACACTAACTGCGCGCAAGAATCGACGGAATCGTGACATTGCCCATAGCCATATACGGCTTCATATTCTTCCCCGACACACCAGCAACAACAAAAGCATTCTACCTAACCGCCGAAGAAAAAGCCCTCGCGTCCTCACGCGTGCCGCCAGTCGACAACCGCGCGCCCTTGTCCTGGTCATTCTTCCGAAATACACTAACCTCACGATTCTTCTGGGGTTTCATGATCCTCTGGATCATCGCCGGCGAAACCGAGTCATTCAGTTCAAACGCGCTACTAGCACTTTACATGAAGAGCCATCCACGCATCAAATACAGCATATCCCAACTAAACGACTACCCCACCGGTGTGCCCGCAGCAGGGATCGTATCGACACTCTTCTGGGCGACGCTGACTGATTTCCTCAACGGCAAGCGGTATCTTGTGGGGTACTTCATCGGGATCACGGGTATCGTGACGTCGGCGCTGATCCTCGCGGCCTCGCACGATCCGGACGCCGTGCGGTCTACGCCGATGGTCTTCGGGGCGTATTACTGGGCCGGGAGCGTGTATGCGTGCCAGGCGACGTTTTTCGCGTGGGCGAACGATACGCTGCGGTACGAGGAGCACATGTTCCGCGCCATCGTGCTCGCCGGCATGAACCTGGGCAGCAATGTGATTAACGCGTGGTGGACCATCGTGTTCTACGGCGCTTCTATGGCGCCCTGGTTTACGGTACGTCGGATACAGAAACATTTACCAGTTTTCTCTTAGACTATTCGTAACCCTGCTATGTTCTCCCTCTTCCTCTTTTCCCGTTCTTTCCATACATCACTTATGAACAGATTCACCTGATTTTCAATCGAAGCTTTGTCAAATAGCTAACGGACTTTAAAGAGAGGTATGTGGGCCATGATTGGCGTGTCCATCGCTTTAGTCATTTGGACCGCAGGACTTTCGTATTTCACAGCTCGTCACGAACGCATGCGGAGAGCGGAGCTCACTGTGGAAGCGCAGCCGCATGAAGACAAGGAGAATATGACATGAGCTCGCAACAAATATATGCTATCATGAACTTTCAATATACACGGAGCCCGTTGAACCGCCCTATGAATCCCATATGTGCCCCCCAGATATTCAATAAGAAATCCAACTATACATAGGCAATGATATTGCAATAACACAACGTCTCCAAGCGAAGCTAGGATCAGGGGTACTCTTAAACATCCGTAAAAGATCAAAGATATATATCGTCGACTAGACTCCCAAGACGTCACCGCTTTTCCTGCCTTAAGTCAATTGCCTAGTAATAAAAAGTAATCCTCACCCAAAACCGCAACCAAAGCGCGCAAATAGTACGTATGTCCAATAGCTGATATCGAATCCGGTCATCTGTCAATGTTCAGAAATAGTACTGTTGCCCGGATTGTCCCGGAGCTGCTCGAGGTAGGAAATCGAAACTCATATCCGCGGCGTTGTAGAATGGGTCGGGTGATTCTGCAAGTGTCAACACGTGTGGAGACATAATGGCGAGTAGCGACTCACCCCAAAATATGGAGTCATATAGCTCCATTGGGGCGAGCGTCGCCGGATCAATCTGGCTCAGGTCCGGAAGGCCGACTGGCGTGACCATTTGTGGTTGGTATGCAATCGGACTAATCAGCATATTAGCTGTGAAGAGCGTAGGGTTGATGGCATAAAGTCTTACTTGGGATAGTCCTGGAGAGGATTGCTACTTTGCAATTCTGTCATGGCCAGTGCAGCATCCTGGTGCCTGTCGTATCCGGGTTGTGGGCGGGCCTGGGTATTTAGTATCTGGTGATTCTGCGCAGTGGAGAGGTTAATTGGTGTACGTGTTCCCGACGCGCTCTCACTCTTGATTCCAGTCACGCCGTGGAGAGTGCCATGGTCGTAGATATTTTTCAGGGCAGCCAGAGCTCTTGAAAGAGGCCCCGAAAGCTCGATGTCTTTGTCCGTCTTCCGAATGTGCTCGGGAGACGGGCTGTCATGTTCCTTCGCCGTTGCCGCAGACAAAGCTGCTATTAAGTCGCCATGTAATTGTCTAATTTCGCGATCTTGTTTGGTTTCATTCAGTATCCCGAGAAGAACGGCGGACGACAGGCCATGGTAGGTGAACGCCCAGCTACGAGTTGGAATGGGAGACAATTGATGCATGGCTAGAAACATGCGCACTGTTTCTGTAAGATTCGTCTTGCATTTCTCGGACAACGTCTTTTGTTCCGTAGTGCTTAATCTTGTACAGTCACGGCGAAGCGCAGGTCGACAGCAGACAGACACAACGAAGGAAGTGTGTAGACGAGTGGCATAATGTTGAAGTTTGTCAAGAACACTCTTGCATGCTTCCTTGCTCCGAAGTTGCGGGTAAACCATATTCCTAAGGGACTCAACGGCCTCGCAATTGTCGATAATCGATTGGTATGTATAATCAGCTATTGCGTCGGGGTTGAGACCCTTGGAAATTAATTCGCAAAGATGGTACATCATCTCGAGATATGACAGGCCGTCGACTGCGGCACTTGGCGAGATAGGAATTGGACAGCATGGTATATTGGTCATATTTGGGCTGGGTGTCGTGATGAGCCGCAGATCGTTGAAGTCATGGGATCATTGTGTGAGCACTTACCGGTCAAAGGACAGCGATGTTAGAGTGTCGTGCCATTGGCAAGTCCACCTAAAGCAACGTCAGGCCGTCACCTTGAAAATTGACCACCTTGGCCTTACCATAGTTTACGACGAACAAAAGACTTCAGAGCCGTCTCACTTTGGGTTGTGTCGTCTTGTGTGATAGTTTTGTGGAGCCCCAGAGATTGCGCTAGGCGACACGTCATGCCAATGATGGCCCACGAAGCTTCAGCCTTCATGTCATTCAGAAGGACGAATCCCGTAAGAAGTAGTGCCTGGATCGAGTCGAGATTCGGCCTTCCATATGATCAGTGTGGCGCGCTTTGCGTGAAAGGGCAGTACTCACCGAAGCAGAAAATTGCCTATCCTCAGGAAATGGAACGATATCTGGACATATTTCTGGGAGTCGCGTGTTCTTATGTGGTAGGGAGAATCACGATATTGAGAACCAACCGCCATTACAGCGAACAGGATTGCCAGCCATGAGGCAGAGACGGGTCGACCAGGTTTGTTCGTGTCCTTGGCACTCTTGACTCTTTCCTCGAGGTAGATGATGATACGAGACTCTAGATCGTCAATATCCGCGACGAAGCCCCAAAATGGATGTGCGATTTCCTTGTAGGCATTGAACAAACTATTGTCGCCGCGTCAGCTTACGACGAGCGACCAACAACCAACAACATGAACAACGGGGAGATGGAACTCATACATCATGACCTCTCGATCCGGTGGAAGTTCGGAAAAAATGTCCTGTGTCATCATATCGAGATGCTTGGCGGACATGAGAGGAAAAGGAGCAGACGTATCGAGCCCAAATATTGGACGCATGTCGCGACGAATATCAACACCATCTTTAGTCTCAATTGGCGAGGGTTGGTCCCTCAATAAAGCAGGGATACTGTTTTGACCGACATAACGATGCAACTCGCTGCTGGACTCGGTGTGGTCTGATAGGAGCCAAGGCTATTAGACGAGAGCAAAGGTAGGGGTGTATCTCGAGTTCCACGGAGAAACACATACCAATTGCCTGCCGCCAGCCATCGGGCTGGCGGTCCCCTTCCTGGACATGGCCAGTACCCGCTTCCGGAGAATGGGCTCGTTTCTTGCCTAGATTACTGCCCGCGGCGATTGAATTCTGCTTAGAGGCCCCGGAGCGATTTGGCTTATAGCTGCACAATTGCGGGTGCTCTCTCTTGATGCAATTCTCGCAGGGTAGGTCGTTTGTGCATCTCACTTTGCGTTGCCGACACGGCCAACAGGCGGTCCCTTGAGATTGTGTAAGCGAATTAATGAATTTATCATGATTTTGTTTTTGATAAGATTTAAAGTTTTGAAAATTAACAGAACCGCATCTCAGCGCTTCTCGCGACTCCTAGGTCGAAAGACAGCCAAAACACCACATCGTGAGCCACCCAAGACCAGAGCGAGGAGAAAGAAGACGGCCTCGTGAAAGCACAAATGACGGGGCTATCTCGGCATGATTAAAACGCCACGATAGAGGAATTCTTAGATCTTTCGATCTCACGACGTACCATATCTCACTTTGCGATGAGAATGAATTATATGACTAGCTTGCTCAGGCGTAAGGTCCTCAACGGGGACTTGGTTCACGTCTTGGTCGGCCATGGTTTGGTAACGAACAACGCCCAGCCCCGCCTTGGGCACAGGGACCCAGTAGGAAGGGCCTTGGCAGCAAACGGCGACGAGCCGGAGGGCGACGACTAATAGCCGCAGAGCGAGTCGTGTGCGCAGGCTAGGCGGCGTCACAGAAGGGAGCCGTCTACGGTAAAAGCGGGTTGTGGGAGCGCCTGAATCCCGAAGCACCGACGAACTCGTCCGAGGAAAGGCAGTGGATAGTAAGTGTAGTAAGTATACTTAGCAGTTAGGCGTAGTCTAGTGTATGTACGGTTCAGGCCAAGGAGGTGGGTGGGTGGCAGCGGGGAGAGAGGCGATGGGGATTGGAGATCGCCTGCGATAACGAGTACTACGTAAGGCTGATCGAGCACCTGGTCGCTATCTGCTTTGGCGCACGCACAGGCACGGGGAACCGAGTACTGACCGAGCAGAGAGCTGGTGTTCGTCTAGGTTAGAAGTTAGTGTAAGTCGAGTGTGGTGTACGTCGTTTACGAAGATCCCGAGGATGCCGAAGGGCGAGAGAGATGAAGTTCTCGTCTACACTAGGTAGGTAGGTATTTCTTCTTCGAGCGCTAGGAGGTTACTACTGTAGCAATTGGAACAAGCGATAACCGGGATAATAATACCATGGGGGAAACTGGTGAACGGGTTGATCCCCCCAGTTATCAATCATCTTATGTAATTGGATAAAGAAATGGGGCCGGGTGTGAGGGGCTGGATCGGGATAGGTGTAAGACATGATGCCAGGATACTAAAAACCAGGATCTGAAAATGGTACGGAGAAGAGGACTCGAGATGAATGCTACCCAGGTAGTACTGAGTACATACTTCAAGGTCTTCTTGGGAATTCACATCATGTATTATTACAGAAATACATCACTACTACGTTATAGGCAGGTATATTACCATTTCAGTCCTTGTACTAGGTCAAGAACTTACATTTTAAGTGTACCTCCCAAAAGGTACCCCGCCCAGTGCTAAATAAAACATATGGTTACCTTCATGTTGATCAGATCTCCTTAATAGGTAACGGCCAGGGTGTTGCTATGGGCGCTTACAAACATCACAATTACTGAAACATGGGGAATGGGGACCATCACCATTGAACCCTGGTGAACGGGGATGAGCGGAAGTCTCCCGGGCGGTAGTTAAAGTGACCTTAAGCCTCTTGATTGACCTATACGTGGTAAGTATAAAGAGTACCTATATACACTAGTGCGATGTCTGCGGGGATGACGTGGGAGTATATTAATAGAACTATTTTTACATTCATATCTAGACGTATGCCACCACCTTCGGGGCGGGCACGCAATAGAGGCCGGAGATTTTCTGCAGACTAGACTACAGCCCTTCAGACTGATGGCCATACTGTACCTCAGCCCCTTTAACCCCTTTTGGCCCCTCTCCCTCTCCGTGAGCTCGAACGCCGTATGTAAAAATGGGATATAGAAGCCCTGCAGCCAACCGGACATCTTGGAATTGCAACCTATTTAGGTGAAACTAGCCCAAAGGATACTCTCTCCCTAAAGCCTCTATATAGAAAACCTCCGGCCAAAATCGCCTATATGCTCGGCGTCGCGAGTACAGTTAAAGGGGGCCTGTTAAGATACACACTTAGCTAGTTGTCCAGTAGAACAGAAGTTTTGTATGTCATCAGCCTATGGGGCAAACTTACACGTAATGCATGGTTGCTCGTCGTCGTCGGGTGGTCGTGAATATAGGTCAAAGACCTAGTCTATAGTCGCCTTCTGTGACTATTCTCATAGGACATCACTGCCGCAGTCGAATCTTGGCAAGGACTCGTAGCTTTTCAGGCTTTCGGAAGGCGTTAAGTCCACGATTGAGGGCCAATTTCGTATGGAATGTTTGATTCGAAATGACAACTTCGCGTGCCCCTAGGATTTTGTGCTGAATTAAATGCCAAAATGCTGAGATGCAATGGCCACACACGAATTCCAAACCAAGGCTCCATCTACTCACCATATAACTTGAACAAGTGCTCTGGGAACTTTACGATGGAATTTGTCGCAGGTGGAGTGGACGCACGCCAGCTTTCCCCAGCTTCTTTTTGCTCAATCATCGCCGACCGTGCTTTCGTTAGTATCTCAGTGAAAAGGTGCCGCTTCTCACTAATCGCTTGCAAAGCTTGAATTGCTTCGTCGCATATCTTTATGCTCTCACTAAGCTTTCCCTGAAGCTGATAGCATCTGGCTAGCTCGATCAAAGAACCTATCCTGTCTGGATGGTAGCTACCACGTCGCGAAGACATGGTTTTCTGGCTCTCGGCCGTTTCGACTAAGATGCTCTCTGCCTCCGTAAACTGGCGCTGCTGAATCAAGATGGTAGCAAGGACCTGACGTCCGAACAAGACGCCAATGTGATCGGCACCGGTGTTGCGGGTCGCGATAGGTAGGATGTATCTCATGAGCTCTTCTGCTTCACGGAGGCGACCGAGTGCGCCCAAGACCACGGCTTTATCGCCGAGCGCTAACAGCGTCCAGCCTGCTTCCTTGCCCATCTTCTCCTTGCGCGTTGCGATGATATCCTCGGCGAGCCGCAACGCTTCTTGCAACCGAGGAGTACCTCCGACGAGGCAGTACGCCCGAACGATATTCTCTTTCACGAACGCTATTCGCAGATTGTCTGCTCCGAAGGTCTCGGTCATTCCATCTAGGGCCTCGAAATACAGGGCGATTGCCTTTTCAAGGTCTGCTTTGTACCAAGATCTCGCCACCACCATTCCTAGTTGATTTATTGCTTCCAAAGTGTCTTTGTGATTACGACCTAGCAGCTCTGTCAGACCGTCAACCACCTCCGTTTGTATTTTCAACGCTGCGCTATATTTTCCTTGCTGGAATAGTGTCTGACTAACTTTATGCAGGGTGCGCAAAGTTTCCGGGTGCTTTCGTCCAAAGTGATGTTCGCATACTTCAGCGATGCTCTTCTGTAAGTTAAGTGCCTCTTCCGATTTGCCCAGCTCCCAGTAAATTTGTGCGAGCGCTAACTGAGCATTCCTAGTCCTTTGGCTCTCTGGCCCTGCAAATGAGACGAGGGCAGCTACCACTTCGCTGAGCAAAGCTTTCGCGTCCTTCAACTGCCAGCACTGCGCATAGATAAGACTGAACTTTGCGTACATGCGGATGCGGTCCGGACTTATCGTTAGCGACAGGCGCTTTTTTAACCAAGGCAGCCAGTTCTTAGATTGCACAGCCTCCAACTGGCCTTGGTATTCCGCCCGACATTTCTGAACATGCTCTATATGAGGCAATAGACTGGAATTGAAGAGTTCGTCCTCAGGTTGTACGCCTAAAGGCGGTAGTAGAATGGACGCCGAGAGCGTATACCCAGCCATGTCCGCCCAGAGCGCCTGATGACTTAGGCTCATTCCCGGGCGGTTTCGAGCCCAGTCGTGGACCACAGGATGCATGGTGTAAGTCCTGTTGCTGCTATTGTAGTATACGAGCGACATTTTTGCCAGCTCGCTTAGGGCGCCACTGATGCGATCCTTCGCTAACTCGAAACCATCCGTTTGTCGGCCATCACGCAGGACCGGCAGTAACGGCGTTGGATTATTAATCCCGAAGATGGACATGAAGATCAAACCGAAGCGCCGTCGAAGCTCTCCACCAAGACCGCGTTGTTTTCGGAACGCATTTTGTTCTTCTTCAATCTCGTCCTTTCTTGCTTGTTCAGCTTCCAGTGTTGCGTTCTTCATTGCTCTGATCAAGATGTCGGGAGATAGGCTGTCGCGGTATAGGAACGAGAATAGCTGGAGAAGCTGAATGGCGTCGGCAGCCTCTTGGTCTTCTCTTTCTTCTAGATGCTTATAGCAAAGTTCAAAGGTCGTCCAAATGGCTTTTTCGTTACTTGTGCGAGCCCTCACCTTGAGATTTTGCAACTTTTTCCAGCCACGGCGGTACCATCCGAGATACTCTTGTAAGCTGCAAAGCCTTTCCCTGATGGCGGCTCCAGCTTGGACTACAGCCAAGGCAAGGTTTCCTAAAGCTTCTATAATCTTTGAAGCCGAAGCTTTAAGCTCAGATTCCCATGGCAGTGGAAGACAAGTTGCCTTCAATAGTAGCTCCGAAGCTTCTTTGGATTGAAGACCGCTGAAACTAAAGTATCTTGAACCCACGGTCCCTAGTACTTCAAAAAATTGATTTCTAGTTGTGATGAGAATATGACCGCCCTCACCCTTAGGAAAATAGCTCATGTATGAGTCGACGTCGACTCTGGGGTCGTCCGCATTGTCGAAGAGCAGAAGCCACCGCTCCTTCACAGAAGACAACCACTCTATGGCGGCATTTGCGTTTGGCTCTTTACCAGCCAGCCTAGCGATTTCTCCCATGCTCTTCTTGATGCTGGAGACTGAACTTCCGTCGACATAGAAAACACCCCAGAAGCTAGTTAAGTCAGCAAGTGTATGGATGGTTCCGCGGGGTGAGGTTATGAATACCTGTGACGATTGTCCTCTGCAAATTTGCAGCAGAATTGCGTCTTTCCAGATCCGCCCAACCCGTGTATCACGAAACGTCGCTGGAGTTTGCTCATGGGGTACCCAGGGCGGTGGATAAATTTGTCCTTTAGCTCTTCAAGAAGCTCTTCCCTCCCAGTATATATACTGCTGACTGGCTGCGGCGTGTGGAAGTGTTCGTTGACGACGGTTACCTTTAAGTCTCTAAGAGCTTCTTGGTTGGAGGCTAGGTTTCCGGTGGAGATCTGCGACTGGATCATGTCTAGCCGACTGATGACAATTTCAAATGAGATACGGGCCCGGTCACTAGACGAAAAAACATGCATTGTTAGCCATTTGCATTCGACGGAATCTGAGGGATTTGATTGGACGTGTTTCTCACCCGTTAATCAGGATGAGGTACATCTGTATCACATCGTGATACATGACCAACTGGCTCTGGCGCTGTCGGATATCCTCCGACTTAGATCGAAAGGCATATACTCTCGCCAACGAGTGTTTACGTTGACATATGTCTTCCAAGATGGATAACAACTCTTGTAGGATTATATGGCAGCTTCTGATTGTCTTTTCTAGCGCATTCCACGCCCTTTCCGTGTCGGTCGTGGATGAGGAGAGACCATGTCTTGCGTGGGCTGCTGTCTCCGGCGTTGCCGCGTGGTTCTTGTATGCAATCTTGACAGCATGGTTTACTTGCTCGAGTGCGACGATCTCAGTGAAGAGGGCATCAAGGTTTTGCTGTAGTGCGGCGCAATCTGCTTTCAATTCTTTGATGTAAATTGTCAGGCGGGTGCATATATCGAGAAGAGATGCACTCCCAGACAAGAGGCCGATGATTTCGGCCATGACTCGACAGCATACGACGACAAAGTGCTTTGGAACCGTAGACGAAGCAGCGGTATCCAATGGCCTAGGTGCTGGGTGAGCACAGCGGATCAATATAAGGCAAAAATGCGCACAATATTCTGGGCGCGAGCCAAATAAAGGCAGAACATGGCGTTTAAGAACGAAGAGACTGCTACAGAGTGCTCTTAATGATGCACCAACAAAAGAAAAGTTGTGGATGCTAGGCAAGCAAGGCTCTCGACCTGAATTTGTAATATGCTGACACTCATGCACTAGTCGAGTGACACCGAATTCGACATCATTGATTTCTTGAATTTGGGGGCTGGCTCATCTAAACAAGGATGATTCGCCTCTTTTTCCGCACTTTGGCGCACGATAGGCTGCATCCTATACCGCATACCCCCTGAGGCTTATAACACAGCGATTCACCACCTCTGCCATCGTCCCCTCTCCTTCCACCTTCTTTTCAATCCTCATCAACCACTGAACCTTCGATTTTGCTGAGCATACATAATCGCCGATTACAATTTCGAACTCGAATCAATGGCTTTGGGCTCATTCTCGGGGGTGCTTCCCTCTTTATGGTTGATTATGCCAGCATTGCTGGCCTGGTACAGCTGGCGAAGGTATCAGCGACAGCATGTGAGCGGAAGGACCGTAGCAGACCAATTTCGGCACATTGACCTAAGCTTGAACAGGCCGAGAATATCTACGCAATCGAGAAAGGGTGTAAACCTCTCCGGCCATGGAACGCTCGATGGCCGCTTGGACTCGACTTGTTCTTCAAAGCCCTTGCAGCGACCAAGGAGGGCCATACTCTCAAGTTCTTTCTGACAGTCGTCAACGAATGTGGACCTACGTTCGTTCAGCATCTCTTTGGGGTGTCGGGAATCGATACGATAGACCCTGAGAACGTTGAGGCCGTTCTATCGACCAACTTTTCGGGTAATCCGTTCTCTCTGATGCATGTTTAAGACAGAGACTGACCCGTCAGCTGAACAGACTACGACCTGGGCCTGCGCCCATTCACATTTAGAGCACTATTGGGCAGCGGAATTTTCACGCAAGACGGCGCAGAATGGAAGCATTCACGTCAGTTACTTCGACCTCAGTTTGCGTCAAATCGAGCTCAGAACTTCATCGAGATTCAGGAGTGCGTGGAGCGGCTTATCACGGAGATTCTAGTCGAAGATGGAGTGCAAGTAGACTTGCAGCCCCTTTTCTTCAAACTTACCTTTGAGACAACCATGTTCCTTCTGTTCGGCAGACATGCATACGGCTTAAAGGGGCTGACAGAGCAAGAGTCTACTTTCGCCAAAGCATTTAATCTTGCGCAGGATTATTTGGCCCATCGCGGTCGACTGGGTCACATGTACTGGCTGTTTAATAGCAGAGAGTTCCACGATGCTTGCAAGACTTGCCACAGCTTTATCGACGAGGCAGTGGGAAAGGCATTGGCAGCCTCAGAGTCGACGTCAAGCAAAATCGACGACGAATACATATTTATCGAGGCATTGGTTCAGCAGACACGGCACCCAATTGTCTTGAGGGATCAATGTCTCAACGTCCTTCTAGCAGGAAGAGATACCACTGGTTGCTGCTTGTCTTGGACTATGTATGGCGTCCTTTCTGAGCTTGAAAGAAAATACTCTAACAACTTCGATAACAGCCGCCTATTAGCTCGGCATCAAAACGTTCTCGATAAACTTAGACAGGAGATTGAAGCCGTAGTTGGTCTTGGGTCTGACGCCCCGCCGCCCAGCCGAGATGACCTAAAGCGGATGCCATATCTTGCTGTGGTATTGAAAGAAGGTGACTTTACTTTCGACTACTTACGTTAGTATGGGTAATAGACACTGACGTGGATGGTTTGTTAAGTTCTTCGTCTATATCCTTCCGTTCCAGTGAACTCGCGAGCAGCGATACGACAAACGACTCTCCCGATAGGAGGCGGGCCGGATGGGAAATCTCCAGTATACGTTGCCGAGGGGCAAGCGGTCGGCTATTGTGTCTATGCTATGCATCGTCGCAAAGATATATATGGCGAGGATGCTGAGAAGTTCCGGCCCGAAAGATGGGAAGGTGATGAGCTTAAGCACATTCACAGCTACGCCTATTTACCCTTCAACGGCGGCCCGCGGATATGTCTCGGTCGTAAGTAACCTCCTGGCCACTCTGTGACAAAATATGGCTGGCTCGCTGACTCGAAGTGTCATGTCTAGAAGAGTTCGCTCTGCTCGAGGCATCGTACACCGTTGCACGTCTCATACAGATCTTCCCCAAGATTATGGCATCGTCCACAGAGCGACGTGTTAATGTTGGAGACGAAAAACAACAATTGACTCTTGTCGTGTCTTGTGCTGAAGGGTGCGTGGTTACCATGGGTCGCTAATTGTTCTCTGTCACAGTATGATAGGTAGGGGTGAACCTCTGCTATATTATCACAAGGGCTGAATACAGGGCTTGAAGAATGACTCAATATGAGAATAATATTCTATGAGCGCATAATGACCCTTAGCTAGGTATCCGAAGGACCCTCTGTCCCTTGGGGGGCTAACTAGTCTCTATATGCAGGAGTCCTGCGGACCTAAACCTCCTTTGAGAAGGTTTAGCCGTATGTCTCAGTCTCTGAATAGCTTCATCCGAGACATCCTGCAATTCGGCTTCATACCTATGATATGATGAATATGAATACGAAAGGTCATGTAATTCGCGGGGCCTCGCATAGGTGACCTCCCGTCGGCGCGTAGGCTTCCGTACAACATATACCAACTTGCCCAAGTAGTATATTGCAGGAGTATGGAAGCTGCATTGGAACGGACAGCCTAACCTAAGATATTAGCTCTGCCATGCCCCGCGCAACCATCATGCGCCATACCGACGCTTATTTAAAAGTACATGATTGAAGCAAGCAAACAGGCAGCCCGTCCGCCTGGGAGGAATTATTGCGCGTCAGCAGACTGCATGAAGCTCAATATAGTATTCTAGACTAGGGTATATACAGGGGGGAAGCAGCCTTTTGTAATACAGTGCGTCCAAGTGGCATCACTTGCTACTCTGGGAGGAACTTTAGGTGCGGAGGTTGGGAGCCAGAAGTCTTGATAAGCCTTCACATTCAAATACAGTGCAGGCTATTTACTACCCGACGTTTGATTCTTCCTATTAAGAAAAGTCGCAAACCGTCAGGAGAGCCAAACCCAGACTGCCGAGCTGTTACCAGTCTGACAAAATAGTAGAAGCCTTTCTCAATTTGAACGTGTCTACGGTAATTACTTAATAGATTGTACTGTATTGAATTGTCGAGGCTCATCAAAGAGGTCTGCGGCTGAGAAAGGTTCTTATCAAAAGTGGAATGCAATGACCCTGCAGCCAACCAGATGCCTCAGAAATGCAAGATACCACCAGTCAGGTCGGTCAGCCGTAACTTCTACCTACTATTACCGCAATTTCCACATTTTCAGCTTGGGGTAAATTAGGTACCTAGGTAGTACCCAGGCAGACTGCCCAGGCATAGGCTAGGCTAACTCGGGGCCCAAGACAGTGGAGAGACAGGTATACTAACCTGGATTCCCCTCTCTTCCCGCCTCCCTCTCTTACCCACTCACCCTATCGCACATCCTACACGACCTCACCAGTCCAGTTTCGTTAGATCAAACTGCTCCCTTTGGCTTTCCGCAAGCTAACCTTACGACGGTTCGGTCCGTTGCACCTATCATATCCTAAGAACGGTTTGCCACCTCGACACCATAGCTGCTTAGAACCTCATACAGACAGACACCCGTCACCAGTCGTTTTATCGTCGTCCAATCTAATCCTGTCACCACTCTTACGCCATTGCTATTCTATGCTTGATCGCTTTGCTGGGGCACCCTAAGCTATACGCCACAGACGGTTCTGACAGAACGCACTATATGCTGCTCACTAATAGCGGGAATACCATCACCACCCCGGTCGACTTAGTAGGCATTCAGTAGCCAACGGCAGTTCTGCATCGTTACCAGTCGGGTCCTTGGTTGCGCGCTCATTGGTGAGCTCTGGCTCTCGGCCCCTCCTCCAGGATTTGTATGGAGCTTTTGCGGGAGTACTGGAGTGAGTGATGGCCCCAGACCAGAGACACGGGTCCAGGTATGCTTCGAGCTCCGAGTCCGACTCCCCTAGTAAACGGCCTCCAGCCACAACAGGTAGAGGGAGAGATAGAGGGACCCGCAGACGCAGCGACGGTCAGTTCGACATTTGGTTCTTGGAATTATCGAATGCCTTTAACTTGAATCTACCCCGGCCCAACTCTAGCTTCTTGAGCGACGAAGTGGGAGTCTCATCCTATTACGACGACTCTGCATTTTACCGTCGTCTGAAGACAGTGTATTATGAAGACAATCACGATATCGTCCTTCGGCTGTTCAAGAAGCGCGCCAATGCGATACATTCCAAATGGGTGAAAAAGCCTGGGGGTGAGAGCGATACTACCCCCTCCTTGACTCACTTGCCTCGTGCGTCCACCGAATCGGAGCGTATTAGCTTGTTGGATAGTCTGAAAGAAGTCCTTGATTTCGTTAATCCAAGTGAAAGCCGCTCGAAGCGCCCGTCGGTTGGAGGATCTAGTACTTCACCATCTCCTAAGCGCTCCCGAGCTGTCGCCGCCCCTTCGATGCCTCCGAGGTCCCTTTCTCGCCTGGATAGCGGCGAAGTGAGGGCTTCAACACCCTTGCCCGATCCGCATGTACCGCATGGGGCAAATAGCATACGGTCTTCCCAGAAGCAGCATGTCTACGGTCTTATCCCCTCAGTGAATACAAGTCGGTCATCCCTCGTATCTAGGGTCTTCACTGAAGCTGAGGATTTTGATAGCCGTTCTGTGTTTCCTGCAACCCAGGATACTGAAGTCAATCTTGTAGTAGAGGGTTCGCAGCAGAGGTTGAGGCAATCGTCACCCTCCGTGGTAGATTCCCTTGCCCCCTCTTCGAGTACGGAACGTGCACTCGTGACTTCGTTCGAGGAGCGTAAAACTTTTGAGCACAACGTCATACAATCATCCACGCAAAATGTCGCTCAAACCAGCTTGTCCTCGGATCCTAGTGGTGGAGAATTAGACCTCAGCCTTCATGACCATTCAATCGCGCATGATGTAAGGCCCGATGCCGCTCATGATACGATCGACGATGGTCTCCTCCTTTCTCGCGGACTGCTTGACGAGAGTTACAGTACTTCGAATGCCCCGGATGCTTTAAAGTTTAAGAAGCGGCTTCATGATATGTGGCGTGAGTGGGTGTGCATGTCTTGCTTGCCTCGACTAATCATTTTTTCTTAGCTGCCCTTCCACCGCATCTCCGAAATATCCCTTTAGCTGCACGCTGGGAAATCATGCGCGTGGTCTTACACTGCGAGACGCCCATGGAAGAACTACATTTGCAATATGAGCCGAAAATGATCGATCAGAATACGCTGTGGGCAAGCCTCCAACGTCTGCCTTGTTTCAAGGGCAGAACTTTTCCGGAAAAGTCGAGGCCAGAGGCCTGGAGAGCGGCGATGAGTGACCATTTTAGGTCGGCGGACCAAGTTGTTGTTCTCTCAGGGTCTTTAGCTCTCAATTCGGGTAAAGTTGGGCCCCTATTCAAACTCAGCCTGAACCCCCTCAGGCTGGATCTACCTCACAGACTCGATCGTCGTTTCGGATCCGATCGCTTCCTTGAACTGATAATGCCCTCGCCCCATGCGAAGGAGATTAGGAACCTTAGCAAAGGCAATGAATCTGCTATTGTGGACACTATCTTAAGTTGGTTGTCTGAAAGCTCTCACTTCTTGCTGAGCCGATCATGGAGGTCTTTTGGCACAAAGTCAGCTGCAAAGAAAGTGCAGATAGATGATATCCTGAGACCCGAAAAAAGAACGATAGTTCAGGAACGAGTTTATTTGTTTGCCGAAGATGGGAACGATTTCCGTCGTTTAGAAGCCACACAGAATGTATCGCCTAAGCTTGAATCGAACAGCGAGCATACCAAAATGAAACGGGAAAATCTGCTCGACTGGCTATTGCAAATCCAGCAAAATAAGGAGAACCAGAAACAGTCTATATACAAGCTATTCTCGAGAGTAGCTCTGGGTATGTCCATTCTCTACTGTTGACACCAGACTTTTGTTGACATCTCTCTAGGGCTCAGCCGCACCCAGCCGACCGTAATCGTTGAACCTGGACAGATGCGTCACCGCGATAGCGATATTTTGTCGCCGTCAAATAAAGTCATGAATGACGGTATAGCACGCATGTCGACCGCCCTCGTACGAAAGATTCGTGACGTCATGGGCCTCGATGACATCCCAGCCGGGTATCAAGGTCGCTTTGGTAGTGCAAAAGGATTCTGGATTCGGGATACCAAGGACACCAGCGACGATATCTGGATAGAAACATACCCCTCTCAGAGAAAGTGGCAGTGTGATTTTACGGAGGAGGATCACCGGACTTTTGAAGTTCGAAATGTATCAAGGGAACTCAAATCCGCGAACTTAAATCTCCAACTGCTTCCCATTCTCGAGGATAGAGCCGCTAGCGCACCGATTATGAAGGCAGAGGTGGGAAAGTTCATGAAGGACAGCCTGGAGTTGGAAATGAAAATTCAGAAGGAAGCGATGAAAGATCCTGCTCAATTTAGGCTATGGGTGCACGAGAACGCTCCGTCACTTCGTCGCCAAGACCGTATCAGGCTCGGTCATGTGCCATGGGCAGCTGGTCTTCCAACCAACAGAGAAGACCAAATGGAGTTACTCTTATCACAAGGCTTTGACCCGACGAAGCTTGAGTTCCTGAGTAGTATTGCTTATAGTTTACGGAAACAAAAATGCGATGAGCTCCAGGAGAAACTCAATGTCAAGATCGGGCGATCTACCTACGCATTTATGGTCATCGATTTTCTTGGAATTTTAGAGGAAGGCGAGGTTCACTTAGGTTTCTCCTCAAAATTCACTGACGAGCAGTCTGACTTCTCGGAGACTCATCTCCACGGTATGGACGTGCTCGTCGCACGAACGCCGGCGCACTACCCAACAGATATACAAAAGGTCAAAGCAGTGTTCAAGCCGGAGCTTGGCTCACTAAAGGACGTCATCATATTTCCGTCCAAGGGCAACATTCCACTGGCAGACATGCTTTCGGGCGGTGACTATGATGGTGATATGGCCTGGGTCTGTTGGGAGCCCAAAATCGTAGACAATTTCATCAACATCGACGGGCCGCTTCCCAATATACCGAACTTGTTTGAGCGCAAAGTGTTGACACAGAAAACGGATTCATACGAATCTCTTGCTCGATCGTGTGAGCACAAGGACGTCACTACGGCATTCATTAAGGAGGCTTTTCGTTTCAATATGGAACCGGGTCTCCTTGGTATTTGCACCAACTACAAGGAGAAACTATGTTACTCGAGGAATTCAGTCAGAGACGAACATGCTATATTTATGAGCACACTCATCAGTCACTTGGTTGATCGCGCAAAACAAGGCATTGTCTTTACCGAAAAGGACTGGAACGAACACCGAAAATTCCTCAATTCCAAACAAGGAGATGTTAGGCGGGCTAAGCAAAGCCTTGACCTATTAACGCCTTGCTACAAGGATAATAATTGGAATAGTGATAAGCCGCCAACACATATCATTGATTATGTAAAGTTCGTTGTCGGCAAGCCGACGGTCGAGCGAGAGCTAAAAGAACTCGACAAACATCTCAGGGGTGCCCAAACATACGACCAGGACCTGGTCAAATTTGTCAAAAACTTTGAGAGAAACGTGAGATCTCACGACATGCGAAAACAAGAAGAAGGTTCCGGCAAGAAAACAGGCGATACCTGGGAGAGGATTCTCAAGCGCCTAGAAAAGAGTATTAGGGTTGTGGCCGAGCATTGGACCAACTATCCAGAAAAAGAAAAATTCGACGCTAAAGTAATGAGCACGTACGAGAAGTGGAAAGAAATAAAACCTCCAAAGTTCAGCTCTAGAATGATGCCAGCTATGCTGGAGGAGAGCCTTTCGAGGGTTGGCCTGTCCCCGTGGGACCTCCTCAAAGCATCTTACTGCTTTAAGCTGTACTATAGTAGTAGTCCGAAATTACCGTGGTTCATTGCTGGTTATCAGCTGGCTTTTTTGAAAGCCCTCGTTGTCAGCGAGGGAAGTGGTGCATTCCCGGTGCTCATGACGCCGGGCGTGTACGCCACAGCACGGCCTGATTCCAAACTTGTGCGCGCAATAGCAGCGTTCAACGAGGGGCGCTGTTATGAGCAGGCGAGTGAAGACCTTCAGGATGTCGAAAATTTGAGCGATCAAGATGTGTAGAGCACATGTAAGGTCTCTCGGACAGGCAGCCCTCGTGCTGCACCGATAGACAAGTGTCGCTATGCATCCAGATGGAAAATTTAGAGCGACTATTTCAAAGGGTGGATGACCTGGTTTAGGTCAAAGGTATTTGTATAGTATGAGTAGACGGTTTATGTAGAGGTCTGGATCATTCACGCTCAGATACCCTTTTGTACAACAGCACCAAGATTAGGCGCATGGGAGGCGGATTGATGTTTGAACTCGATTTTTCTAACAGAAATTCAGCGAGCCAGGGTCCAGTGAGCAGACTTAGCGATGATTTACTGTTACAATTCAAAATGTTAAGTATGTAATCGGTTCATGAAGGCAGGCTTCAGCGTTTATTTATGAATAGTATCGCTATGGCAATGGGAGCATGTAGAACGTGCTAGTACGAATAAGACTTGAAGTTTCACTTCGACGATCATATAAGCTGTTGACGCTGCTCAGGTATTGCCGACCGCACTCTCATTACACGGTTGGTTAGCGGGCACTATCGTCCATGTCATCGCTTTCTGTCTCCCCT
Source organism: Xylaria sp. FL0064 (assembly GCA_022593225.1). NCBI lineage: Eukaryota > Fungi > Ascomycota > Sordariomycetes > Xylariales > Xylariaceae > Xylaria > Xylaria sp. FL0064. Next base: position 219,815 of record JAJKLE010000043.1, on the reverse strand, counting down.
GACTTACTCTCGAAGAAATAATGAACATGGAGTGGGTAGTCGCAAGGCGGATGAGACGGATTACGGTATGATAACGTTCCCTCCCAGCAAAAGGTCTTCGCCCAATATCCTCGTCAATGTGCCCCTCGAGGTTACATTCGCCCCGTTGATTTCTCTGCTGAACGAAAGAACATTTATGCTACTGGACATGCCGAGGAGGGCAACTCACAGCGCCGAATGATCTTCGTGAGGATGCGCAAGGCAGCAAGTCTCGCCGAGACAGAGTCTTGATGAGCGAGTTGGTCAAAGAGACCGATATTAGAGCCTGAAAGGAAATGTTTAAGGTGCGATGCGATGAGATGACTGAGTCTTCGGGCAGTCCCGTGTGTCCAAATGCGCAGGATACGAGAGCTACGGTATTCCAACGGTAACATCGCGCGGCTAACAACAGACACGAAATGGGGGCAGCAACAGACAGGTAAAACTACTCGGTATGAATGGGTATGAATCGCTTTTCCGCTTCTAAAATTGGTCACGATGTCTCAGTTGAATGTATATCACCGCTCAATACACAGCTTTATCAGCAAGTAACGTTAAGCAAGGTCCCGAAGCGCCACGACAGGTGTCTTAGGTAGAGTGCGTTCTCTTTGCGCCCATTGATAGACACGAGTGCGCGTGTGGTATTCGCGCGGGATCGGCAAATACGAATGCCAAGCAATGGGGCAGTACGCAGTGAGTCCACAGCAGAATTCCCTGGCCTCTGAAATCTTAATACGTCACACCACGTTGTCTTAAGGCCTGTCAATTATGCAGATCCCCTGCATCTGCTAGACACGATTGAAGGTTAGTGGCAGTGTCTAGAGACTGACGGGGCTGGTAGACTACTCACCAACAGAACAATGCCACCAAGGAATATCATATTAGTTCCTACCTTTATTGCCGGGTTCTCAGTCGGGAAGAGTGCTTACGTAGGTAGCACCCGCACAAGAACAGCAGCGGGACAAATTATTGGCTGCCCGTCTACTTAATATCCCTATTATAAACGAGGACGTGGTTCTAGGTCCCTTCTAGCTAGGGTAATAGGTAGTCTAAGTGGTATTTGCCGTCTTCGTGAAACCGACTGCTATCTCCCGTAATCTCGCCCGCCTGCCTCCGGTTGCTGGGTTCGGGTCGGGTAGCGACTGGACCTAGACCTGGACTTAGAACCCAGAACGTGGACCGTATAATAGATTGTTCTGTCTATATGTCCGTCAACGTGCAACGTCATGACTGCTGCGCTGCGCTTGCCCGGGGGCCAAGTATGGTTCTGTCATCATGCAAGTGCGCACCTGGGATTAGATTAATTGACTGATTGATGAATGGGTCGGTTACCTCTTGCTTGGGTAAACTGCCGTTGGCGAGCAAGGTAACCATCCGTCAGTATTTAAACACCACCCAGGGTCTTCCTTTCTTGCTCGAAGATATTTCGGTTTTTTCGATACATCTACCTACCTACAAGCTATAAACGCCGTCGCTCGGATTGCTATCATTCGCTGCAATACCGCCGTACCGCCGTACCGCCATACCGCTCCTAACAGTAATCATAATTCCATCACTCCCGCAAAAGGAGAATCTACGTTCGCTCCCATCCTATATCGGATATTATCGCATCAACATGTATCTGCTCTCAGTTGTCGCGACGCTCCTGCTCGGCGCAGCTCTATCGGTGCCCACGATCGACCCGACGAGGATATACTTTACCTGCGACTCCTCGAAGGCTTCCGGGTTCTCTCCCAGCTGTTGCACAGATATAAATGGCCAGGTTGGCATAAACTGTAGGCTGCCAGATTTTAATTATTTCCTTACATCTAGTCCTACTGTTCCCTGCGCAACACTTTGAAGCGGGGAGTATAACACCATCCATGTACCACCCCATAATCCAGTAATGATTCTTACGGTCAATTATCACAGGTATCGGAGCGCATATAGAAGGCGCAACAAACCCGATGTACAGCTGCAACTTGTACGTATACAACATCACAGGGTGCTGTCAGACCATCGTAAGTCCTCCCGTTCTCACCGTTATAAATCTCTTGTGCCAGCGGATCTCCACACGCGGGTACAAAACTCAACTAGGGTGAACTTTTGACTAACCATTGGCATCGCGCAATGAACAGGGCTACAAGAATCCCTACACGAACAACTCGCTCGGCCTCTGCGCCATGAGCACAGATCCGATCTAAATAAGAGCAGCAGGAGAGGACAAGAAGGGCAGCTTATAGCGCACGACTCTTGAGGATTCCAATAAACTATCATGAGAAATGAGTTTGCATTACCGACATGACGATGCGACGGCGCATTAACGTGTGTCATGAACGACTTGGGAGAATACCGCGGGGAGTAATAGGACGGACTTGACGAACACGATAATATGAATAGACAAGATACATTGTACTAGCACAAGCTGGGCTACGAACAGAGAAAGCATACCTGAATAATAAAAGTACACATTCGTCGAATTATCACGAGATCTTCTGTGTGTAACATGAGTAGTATGCCTGAATTCGGATCAATGACTTAGCTGCCAATTCAGGTATATTGACGGCTACGTGAGGTAAACCTAACATATATGACAAGATATTGGCGTGTAGGGCGTGCCCGCCATCAGTTTTTGCGGTCGGTTTCGCGAAATCTCCAAATGTATCAAGATTATAAGAAACATCGCGCCAAATTATTCAGCCTCAGAAGTAAGCACCAACCCAGCGAGCTCCCCCGTCCAACCATTACCACTGATCTCGGCGATAGGAGCTTCAATCGCAATGGGCGCCCACACGAAGAACTGGCCATTGATTCCCAGCACAGCCTGGAATTCCTCCGCAGCGCTGATATTAAATCCCACACTAGGAAAGGGATCTCCCAGACTCGTCTCCTGCACAACAGCGAACGTCTGCTCGCCACGTCCGATAATACTCAATTCCACCCATGTCTGACGCGGCAAGGTAGAATTCAGTCGGTAGTAATTACCCGAGGCGAAGAGTGAGATATTAGGCGTGAGCATGAGGGTCGAGTCTTCTCCGGAGATGATAGTAGCGTCTTGCTTTTCTACGCTATCGATGTATAGTTTGAGTGAGAGTGTATAATTGCGGCCTTTTGACGAGAGCGGGGTCTTCAGCGAGCAAGTCGGTGTGATGAGGAGCGTGTTATTTGATGTCTGGGCGCAGTTGGTGTAAGCGTCGTAGTCGTTCCCTGAAAGATCTTTAACTCTCCTATTGCTGGAGGCGTCCCTCGGCTTGACATCTGTTAGTTCACCCGACTTGCTACCGTAACGCAAGATTGTGGAACTTTTGGATGGGATAGAGCGCTCCAGATTCTGCCCCGGGACCGAAGCGCATAAAACTGGGAAAACAGTTGCGAATTCCTCTTCTAGGAGGTCACCTCCCCATTGCTTATCAGCTAACGCCGGGATACCTTCCCGCCATGCATAGTATGCCTCGCTATACACAGTGGCATTTGGTCCATAGTCATTCCACAAGGGAGCCACGGCGCCGAGAACGTATTTGTTTGACCTTTCGGGGTTATTCGTGCTATTGTTCGTATCGAAGATATAGGGCTGCCATGGTCCGCCTGTCGATGGGTTTCCGTGGAACGACTTGGTGATGTTGACTTTAGCAGGGTAGCTTCCGGACCATTTATTCACTACGTAGAACGTATCGTCGGAGTTTAGAACGGAGTAGTTGTTCTTGATATAATCGAAGAGCGGATTGTCCTCGAAATACTCCCCTGGCAACTTTGTTAGTCCTGCCGCAGCTAGCTCAGCAGAAACGCCGATTGATGCGATTGATGCCGACCCATATCCGCAGACTTTCGAGAGTCGGTGAAAAGCAAATACGAACTTACAATGCTGTATGGACACATCAGTTGTGATGTTGTCGTAATCTGGCTTGGGTGGAAATGTCCCCCAAATACGAACTGACTTCGAACCGTTGGTACGTATGAATTCTGCCATTTCATTCACAAATCGGTTATACTCGCCGACCTCTCCCGTATATTCATCGGCGCCAAGGTGCAAAGTCTTGGTTTCAAACCAATCAAAGAATGTACTCCAAATAGTCTTCATAGTCGGAATGGTATCCGGATATGAAATATTCAAGAGCGACAAGTCGTTGGCCAGCCCCAGTTCTGGCTTCCACTGTATGATGGGCAACGCGTGCCCTGGTGCCTCAATCTCAGGGATGATAGTGACTCCTCGTGCTACACACTCTGATTGAATGGTTTTGAACTGCTCTTCCGTATACGACTCATTTCTGAATTTACTCAGCCCTTCCAGTTCCGGTGCATCGGACCATAGTCGGAAGCGAGCGTAAAGACTGAGAGACTGTTCTCTCGAATATCTCGCGGCGTTATTCAGATTGTCGCTGAGGTGTAAATGGAGAGTATTCTGTTTGAAGAAGCTCATGTACGAGCAGAGCTCGATTATGAACTACAATCGCAAGAATAGCAGTTAAGCATGGTACGCTGATTATATAGCGATTCAAGATGCGAAGAGGGGAAAGAGAGAACTCAACCTACTTTGGGAGGGTAGTAATGGCGGCCAGCATCCAGCATCATACCTCTCGTCTTCCACCCGGGAAAATCGACAAATCCCCCAAGAGGTAGTTCCCCGTCAGAAAGGATCGACTGTTGTAAGAGTGAACGAGTACCCCACCACACTCCCAGCGGAGAGGCGCCGAGGATGGCGATGCCCGAACCCACCACCTCAAAGGCATAACCTTCGGAGGATGCCTCTCCATTGGCATACCAAAAAGAGGGCTTTCCCAAGACTTTCAGGTATATGGAATGAGGCTGGCGCTCCGAGGCCACGGATACGCTGGCATCGAGTCCCCAAATATCGCGCAGATCGGCAGCAAAAGTCGCAGCAAACTCGCGTAGTGTCGGCGGAATCAGAGTGTCTCCGTTTTCATCCACGCTGTTTGCGTACGCAGGATCAATTACTATCGATTTAGCGCTTGAGATATGGTATGTCCCATTATCTAAGGCATTAAAAGGAAGAGTTGGTATTCCGACCAATCTAGATGAGGATACTACAGCTGGCGAGCTCATAGAATCAGTATCAACTTGCTCATGACCTCGCAATGAACAACCGTTGTTGCTGAGGCAGATTCAACTCACCAGAGAAAATGAACCATGTAAATACGTAGGCGAAGTGAAAGACAGCCATCATGCCTTCACAAACTTATACATAAGTGATTTTATATGCCTAAGGATTGACTGGGGACTCACTGTCCTCAGTGTGTATGCAATTGGAAATAGACAACTAAAACTATCACGATTACATTTCGGCAAGTTTCATTTCTATCTGCGTCTTGCAGATAGAGGGAATCGGGGATGATATAGGCCGAGAAGATCTACGTGACATCAAGGGCGGGGAGAGCGAGGATGCAAGGTCATAGTTACCGGTTCCAGAGAGTGGCCCGGATATTGTGTAAGTCTTATCTATCTTAGGTAGGTAGGCAGGCAGGCAGGCAACTTGACGATGAATTGGAGAATGCGGGCGTGTGAGATAAGTCTAAAAGGTGTCTCGAAGGACTTGAATTGGATTATCTTAAGTATACGCACCAACATATATAACAACCTTGGAATACACTTGCCGGTATAATATTGCAAAGCACTTAAAGTATACTGGCCCAAGATTGATAGACAAATAGCTTGGTGTAAGTCTAAGCGTAGAATACCTAGGTACTGAAAGCTACCTACACTTTTATCGATAAGTTGCCTGTTCCCCACTGCCCGTTAAGGTAGGCATGGAGGGGCACACCCGGCCATGACGGGGTCATATTCTGTTCAAATTTCCAAACTAAATCAGCTAGCCATCGCCGTCTATGAATCATAGCAACTCATCTTCGATCATTTATGTCGAGGTGACTCAGTCGACATACCAACAAACGCCACCTCCTTACCTGCGAGTCACATATTTGCACGACACACAACGTCTGCCTGTTCTCTGGCGCATATATATAATCTCTACGGCGAGCCCGGTCTCACTACAGTCGAGATCCAACAATAACGTCGACAACCACGGTCTCTCCTTACCTGAACTGTGAAAGATATAAAGACGTCTCTGCGTGTCTTGTTCAGCGAGCAGCACATCCCATTCTCCAGTATTTCCACACCATGGAGTCTGCCGCGTCTCCAGCGGCTCCTCATGAACCGCCTCACGTGTACAGAAACAATGACGGTTACGATGCTTCCGTAGAACAGGAAATACCGCGAACCCTCGCCGCCGCCGCTGGCTCCACGTTACATGCTGCCGAAGAAGACGACTCGGACTTGGACGACATCTTCAACGACGACGACTATGACGACGACGATCTCCTCGGACCAGACGGCGAGCCCGACCTCGCGCGGAACTACAATCGACAGAAACCGCTCCATTCGAATCAGCAACGGCCGGCTGCCAACACCTTCAACAGCGTCGACGACCAGATATCCGCGCTCTCGAAGTACGCCGCCAAGATCCGCCTCGACGATGTCAAGGCCGACCAGGCGAGAGACAAGGACAAGGCCGACCGCGCCACGAGCGAGCAGGTGCTGGACCAGCGCACGCGCATGATCCTGTACCAGATGATCAACCGCGGCGTCGTCAGCGAGGTCCACGGTGCTATCAGCACCGGCAAGGAGGCCAACGTCTACGGCGCCGTCGCCCTGCTCGACGACTTCACCAAGGTCCAGCGCGCCGTCAAGGTCTACAAGACGGCCATCCTGAGCTTCAAGGACCGCGAGCGGTACATCACCGGCGAGCACCGCTTCAAGGCCGGCGCCGACAAGGGCAACAACCGCAAGATGGTCAAGCTGTGGGCCGAGAAGGAGTTCCGGAACCTGCGCCGCATCCACGCCGCCGGCATCGCCTGCCCGGAGCCCATCCAGCTGAAACTACACGTGCTCGTGATGGGCTTCCTGGGCGACAGGAGGGGGTGGGCGTACCCGCGGCTGCGCGACGCCAACATTCCCGCAGACGAGGCCGAGCAGATATGGAGTGGCCTATACATCCAGCTCCTGGGCATCATGCGACGTCTCTACCAGGTCTGCAAATTAGTTCACGCCGATCTGAGCGAGTACAACATTCTATACCACGACAAGCAACTTTACATTATAGATGTGTCCCAGAGCGTGGAGCACGACCACCCAAGGTCTCTCGAGTTCTTGCGCATGGACATCAAGAATACTGGCGACTTCTTCCGAAGGCAAGGCGTCGACACTCTCGCTGACCGAGTGGTCTTTGATTTTATCATTGCGCCCGGTGGTCCCGTAGAAGAGCCGGACCTAAGAAAGAGTATCGAACAGCTATATGCGTCGCGAGCTGTATCAGCAACAGATGACAAGGCTGTAGCCGAACAAGAAGTTGACAATGAAGTTTTCAGACAGCAGTACATCCCCCAGACCCTCGAACAGGTCTACGACATTGAAAAGGATGCCGAGACGATAGGGCACGGTGAAGGCGACAAACTAGTGTATCGGAATCTACTGGCCGATCAAGTGGTCCTTCCCAAGACTGCTGAAGGTCGAGTGTCGGAAGAAGATCAATCAGATGAAGGCGCAGCTCTTAGTAGTGAGAATGGGAGTGATGAGGAAAGTGATGACGAGAGCAAATTCGCTAAGGGCCCACCTAGGGGGAAGCGCTTTGAGGATAAGGAAGAGAAAAAGGTCAGTGCTGAAATGAACATGATAAATATCCCTGACATCCCCACTTTCACTTAATCCTTCTTTTCCTTTTTCTGCTCTTGACACAATCGGAACTGGTTCACTGACGGCAACAGCAACGCAAACAAGCCACGAAAGAGGCCAAAAGCGAGAAACGGAAAGAAAAGATGCCGAAACACCTAAAGAAGCGTCTGGTAGCTACAACTTCTAGGAAGAAGAAATAGACATGAGGCGGCTTTAAGTATTCAGCGAGACCATGCATGTGTCGCGCGAGTTCAACTTTGGATATGGTGACATCCTCCCTTGATCCGCGCATTTGACTGAAACTGTGGGATGAGTGCCGTACCTTGATCGGTCAACACCCTACCATGGGAGATGAAGAAATCCAAAGGATTTCCATCCGCTCACGAGCACCTAAACTACGGGAAGCCCGTCTGGCTAGCGCATATAACGCCTAGATTCTCAGTCAGCAACACAATAAGGATTCCGCTAGTCGGTTTACTTCGAATGGGTGGTGATAAGACAATCGGATGACGAAAGCCTATGCTGTGACCACCAGGGCCTTTCCACCGCGTTTTCTCCATGTCATGATGATAACCGTGGCGAAGGTTTGGATGAGTTGCACTCCGAGTCTATCCTTTACGGGATAGCATGAGGATCAAAGAGAGCCCTGACGATTGCAGAATCCGCCTACTGGCTGAGTAGAGAGCTCACGCGATGAAAAAAATAATCAACAAGAATAGAGAAAAGTTACCTCATCAGAAGTCGCGTAACAGATGTACCATCCAATTTATTCATAATACCATGGCGATATTGAAATGCAGTAGACGTTGAATTTACCTTTCGTTAAGGTAGCCGACCTGTTTTCTCAGCTGAGCCATGGCGCCTTATCTTCTTAGGATTCGGCATCAGGTGCTTGGCGCATATAAATGTATCTACTTCAATTCAAATACCTATGAATGCTACCAATCCGATGGCGAGCTGACTACCAAATCGATTCATGGCCTCCCCAACTCGAGCTAGCATTCAAGCTAACCTTGACAGTCGATACAGTGACCCCAAAAGAGAGAAAAGAAATTGCAAGACTTTCCTGGACACGAAGCGTTGCCGTTGTGGGAAAGAGGCAAATCTAAGTCCCCAACAATAGCGCCAATACCCCGCTTGTTCAGCTCATTTGGACCAGGGAAGCAATGGGGATCGCCGCCAGCCTTGCGTGTCTCACCGACTCACCTATCGTAAAGTCGAGCGAGAAGGCTGTCTCACAATGCCTGCTAAACTTCCCCTCACTCATCTCTTCCTCCGCGCGATATCTTCTTCGCGAACGCCGGCGATATGGAGGTTGAAGACGTCCCCATAGAGACAGGATGCCTCGGCAACTTGACCTCAGATCAGGAGAAGAAGCTGCAACAGATGTGGACTCTGCTCTTGGACGCCTTCGAATTCGATGCCGTCAAGCATGACGAGACTGATCTGGAAGATTCAACAGTGGCTGGGTCGCAGGAAAATGGAGCGCCGAAGGGTCACAAAGTGGACGTGGGCGAGGGTTCCATAAACCGAGAGCAGGCAGATAAATTCCGCCAGACATGGTTGAGCATGTTAAAGCAGGAAAACCCGGACGGGCTTCTCCTGCGCTTCCTACGCGCCCGCAAATGGGACGTCGCGCAGGCCTTTTCCATGCTCAAGGGCGCCCTCATGTGGCGTTCAAAGGAAGTTCTCGTAGATGAGGAAATCCTGGCCAAGGGGGAGCCGTGGTGTGCGAAGAAGGAGAAGACGGGAGAAGGGAGAGAGAAAAAGGACGCTCATGATTTCATGGAGCAGATGAGGATGGGCAAGGTATATATCCGTGGGTCGGATCGTCGTGGGCGCCCAGTCGGCTATGTGCATGTAGCGATGCATAAGCCCGGGGCACAGAGCGAGGAGACGCTGGAAAAGCTTATTGTGCAGACGATCGAGACGTTGCGTTGCTTGTTCAACGAACCGCCGTTCGACTCATTTTGTGTCGTCTTTGACCTAACTGACTTCTCCCTGTCTAATATGGTATGGCTCAATATCCTTTCATCTCTGCCTTGACACAATGGACCGACCTCCCACTGATATACCAATGTTAGGAATGGCAACCTGTCAAGTTCATCATCCGTGCCTTTGAGGCCAATTACCCGGAATGTCTCGGCTCGCTGCTGATTCACAACGCTCCATTTCTCTTCGCTGGTGCGTCATTCACCCACTCACTCTACACATGATTTACCAGAAGCAAGACTAAAACAGATTGACATGAAAGGGATTTGGAAGATAATTCGGGGTCTGCTTGATCCAGTGGTTGCCGCCAAAGTAGACTTCACACGCAACGTCGAGGGCCTAGAGAAGTACATCCCAAAAGAAAACATCGTACCCATGTGTGGTGGGACGGATGACTGGCAGTATGAATACCAAGAGCCAGCCGAAGATGAAAACGCCAGGATAGAACATGGAAGCGACGAACGCGAGAAGATCATGGTGGAACGGCGAGAGATCACCGAGCGGTTTTTAGCCGCGACGCAGGAGTGGATGAAACACATAGACACCGGCGAACACGAGGAGGCGGCGATCCAGGCACAGCTACGCAGTAACGCCGTAGAGGCGCTGTGGACAAATTACTGGAAGCTCGACCCGTACGTTCGGTCGCGGACGATGCTTGACAGGACGGGCGTGATCGGACCCGACGGCTCGGTCGAGATGTATCCTGAAAGGAAAGCTCCCGCCGACGCGGCTGCGGCTGCAGTTGCGGCGTTAACTATTGACGATCGTAGCGAAACACCAAATAGGAAGAGATCGCGGAGACAGGTTAATAGATAATTAGTAATATCAGCGGCTGATTCTAGAGAATACTGGGACTGATACTATATGACTTGACACATATTCCGATCATCTACTATTTGCTTTGTGCTGTCTTGAAGCTGGGAGCTATGATAGCTATTCGGTGAGCGTCCTCACGAAAGAGCGGCTAGACTACCGGTTTCCTCTATTTCAGATCCAAGGCTATCTATTACTGCTCGATACTAACTTCAGAATTGCGACCACGCGTACTTCAGTCCCTCCCAGATCTCAATCCCACTCGGCAAGATCTGTTCCGGCGGCAGCACAAACCCATATTGCGTGTCCCTGAGCTCAATACCCCAGCCAAACTGAGCCTTGCCAACGTCAGTCAGATAGTCTCTGCCATTCCCACTCGACTGGTACAGAACCACTGCAGCACGATCCGATGTCAGTAAAATTGGTAATCATTAAGTTCATATACCCATCTTTGCCGAATAACAAAGGGATCAAATGAAAGAAGGCAAGAAAAGGAAAAGGAAAGGGAAAGCAGCAGAGAAAACTCCTTCAGAAAATTCACTCACAGCAACCAGGCCCATAATCAAAAGTAGTATTATACGGCTTCGCAATAGCGCCCGCAATGCCCTCAGCAAGGGCCATCTGCTCCTCCAAATTCCCCGGAAACTCCGTACACGTATACCCATAACTCAGCAAAATCACCTGCGCATAGCTATGCCAGTCGACATACAGCTTGATGCCATTCAGATCGCGCAACTTATCCGCGTAGGCCGCCAGCGCCGCCGTCTCGGGGGTGTCGTGCGGCGCGAACCCGCTGAAGGTCTCCGAGGACGGGTTCGGACTGGACCCGTCCCCGCCCCAGCCTACGGCCCAGTTGCGGTTGATGTCGGTGCTGATGGCCGTGATGTTGGAGCGTGTCTGCCGGTTTTTGCGCCAGAGGCGGTCGGTTGTTTGGGTGTATACGAAGCCTGTGGTGCGGGTTAGTCAGATCTTAAATCTGGTGTAAAGGCCACGGTAGTGAGGAGGGTTCCCAGCTTCAGTTCATCCTGGTGTGAATAGATGGTGGGTGAGAAGACGGATGTCATCACTTACCGTCTGGATTGACGATGGGTAAAACGTAAAAGTCATAATTGTCTAAGACTTTCTGGACTAATTCATCGCTCTCATACCCGGTGACGATCTGGTAGAGGATATACTCGACGACCTAGGGACACAGCTCACATCATTCAGCACATATCTCAAGTACCTCTCCCCTTACCCCTTTACAAACCGCCAAAGCCAACAGCACGAACACCACTATCACCACACGCCAACAAAATCACGGATAAAGAGAAGGACGTCTCACCATGGAAGTAATCCACTCCCTAGCGTGCACATTCCCATTAAAGAAAATCGCCTCCTTCGAATCCTTGCCTCCACTGCCCCAGAGATGAATCCCCTGAATAGGCCGTCCCTCGAACGAAGTACCAGCAACGATGAGCTCGGAATTATTGGGGAATGCAGCGTGCAGGTCCGCCCAGTACTGCACGTGGTCTGCGTAGGCGTGGTACGCGTCGAACCATTCGAGGCCGGGGAGTGCGCCCTCTGTGACTTTTGCGCTGCTCGAAGTTGAAGTTGTAAGTTCAGCCGCGAAGTCAGCGCCGAGGTCATGGCTAAGGATAATGCTGTGTACTGCGCTCGGTGAGGCTTCGAAGGCGCTGATAGCATCTGGTGCGATGGCGATGTCGACGGTCCATGCGCCGGTTTTGTCGCGGCGGCGCTGGAGCTCGATGGAAGATTTGCCATCGACGGCTACGGCAGATTTGGAGTCAGATGGTATGGAAACGCGGTATACTTTATACCCGTCGTAACTGATCTTTGCCGGCGCAGGTCGGGCAAGGGGGCTCGCGATAGTGAGGCCCGCGACGAGGAGAAGACCTCCGAGGCGGAGGTTGAGCTTCATTTCGCTCTTTCACGGGCAGTCTAATAAAAAAGAAGTGACAAGCTTCAAAAGAGGAACTATTATATCGAACTCCTACGCTCAGAGTTAATTGGCGAAATTGAGTACACTTCGGAATAGCTCTTTTGCATTTCGCCCACATTATCCAGATGTATTTATACTCACCCTTTATAGAGAATGGCCATATTATCTCCATCTCCATCCCATTTCGAGCACTCCATCTTTCCCTTCAATTGGCGAGCCATGTCCAATTCGAATGACGAATGCGACGCAACGGTATTTCGCCATTCGAGACGGTCTTGGCTCCTTCCCGAAACTGCAGTCCTCTGCATCCGCATCATCGGCTTGGGAGCGATGAGGTGACAGCGCCGCAGGATATCGACATAGCTACCTTACCTATTTACCTGCCTAAGTATCATTCTTTCTTTATTTTTTTCGTCTTTTCCCCGCATGCGTGCGAGTTGTGGTATCGATGTAACCGCTGATCATTCCATCGAATGTGCCCTATTTGATATATACGCATCGTGAACCTTGAGGATAGCTTGAATGAAATGTATGTCTTCATAAAAGATACTGTAAAGATGGGTATGATTCTCTTTTAATTCATAACATCTCGCGTACCCTGTTTTGCTATCGCTGTATTGTTCTTCGAGAGTCGATGAGTGACACCGAGGGTGATGGTGCAGTGCAGCTCACGCCACAGGGAAGAAAATAGAGTGGTGATCCAAGGGATAGAGTAAGGCTATATTCATGAAGCCCTCTTTTACGTTAAATAATTGAAAAGCGGGCACTTGGGTGGCATGTGTAATTACCTTAGGCACTTTCAATATGCGAATTTGAGAACTCATATTCTTAACCAAGTAACTAGATAAAGACCCAATAACTTGACCGATCCATAAACAACGAGCTGATTCTGTGCATTCGATCGTGCGGTTGGTTGTACTAATCGGTATAAAGTGATTCAGCAGTTTCGCACCGATTAACAGGGTTAGAGGCGTAGGACATCTCATCTCAATCACATAAGGTATGTATGTCTTCGCATTTGGAACCCTCGCGTCGGTAGCCAGCGGAGCTTGACTCCCCCACAATAGCGCAACTGTCGCGGAGGAAAAACGACGCCGTTAATCCTGCGAAAGGAATAACGGTATATATGGCGCGTCACAGCAACGACATCCCATATTTCTTCTTCTGCCTACTGTCATTGTGCGTCCGTTCACAACGTGAGCGGCGGCCCGCGGCTGCTACCGAGCGGTATCAGTCGGTGTCTACGACAGTCATCTCCAAGAACGCTCTTTCACTACCTTTTCATTTCCCCTTACGCGCTGCGCAAATCATCAGCTAATTCACTCCATCCGCTGCGTATCGCCAGGCAGACGAAACAGAATAGTAAATAGGTAGATATCTGGATGAATGTTCCTTACGTATGTATAAGCATCCTATTTAATGTACTATATAATGTAGAACACGCCAGGACACAAGAACATAGAGTAGCATATAACGATACATGAACATATACCTATGACTCATTAAAATATTTTTTGAGGTCGGGGACGTGACAACCAAGGGACTCTGAGGTATGTAATTTGCAAGGGGAGAGTTTCTCCACGGAGATGGGTGAAGAAGAAGAGAGGAATATGAAAAGGGGAAAGCGATTGTGGTGACTTCATCTTCATCTTCATCGTTTCTGAACGCGTTGGAGAAAACAGCAATGCCAATCTAATCATCAAACATAATCCAGCCCCCCAAAGTTCCTTTCACTTTTATTTCTCCATCCAATCTTTATTGTAGAAAGCCAACTCAAAGCCAGCCAGTGTCCGACCAAAATTTTTTTTTTTTTCAATGACCAACTCCAATCGAGAATGAGAAGAGAAGGGTGAAGGGGAGAAAACCAGTATAAAACAGAAGGAAAAGAAAATGAACAGAGTGGTATTATACGGGTTGTAACATAACAGATTTTGTACCAAACGCCACATAATGCCTGTCTGCCTGCCTCATTTCAACAATCAATCATTCCATATCATTCCACGGTATTCATGCCACTGATGCCTGGGGATGTGCATCGAGATCCACATCCGCGACGAGCGCCCGTTGGTGTGCGCTGTTGCGGACAAGGTTACTAAAGTACTTGAAGGCGACCTCGCTTTCAGTGCGCGTTTTCAGGGTCTCGTCTCTGCGCGTGCCCAGTTGCTCGACTGAACGTGCCAAGCCGACGCGGAGGTTGTCGGCAGGGAACCGTAGAACTTTGCGGACTGAGCTGGCTATTCGTGTGCTATTTGCATGCACGTAGTCCATGGAGTTTAGCTGCGCTGAGAGCTTACTGGATAAGCGGTGAGGTAGGGATTGCGGGATCTGTTTAAGGACGTATGCAGCGGCAGACACAACTATCATGTACATGGTTAGTAAATCTGTAAAGCCTTATAATATCGGGTGTATGCCACTACTTACCCGCCAGAGCGACTGCCGGTATAATTAGTTTCCTGAGATTTTCATTTCCAACAATCTTCGCGGCATTCATGGCATGGTCAACCCAGCCAAACCCGCCAACTAGTCGTCCGCCAACAGCAGTTGCCACAGTCAAGGCCATCCCCGTACCGGCCACCTTCTCCTGGCGTTGCATAAGAGTAGACCAGTCGACGAGATCCCAGAGTTCAGTAGGCAGGTCAATCTCCTTTGCCAAGGCATCTCGTCGTCTTCGGAACATGACATCAGCTCGGAAGCTGAGGTCGTGATATTCATTGCCCAGATGAAGGATGCCGAGTTGTTTGATAGAATTGACTCCGCTGACCGTCTTCGAACGAGCATGCTCCTCACAATCTGTGACGGCGGATGAGATCTCGTTTAGCATGGCTTCCTTGAGGTTGTCGGCGAACTCAAATACGCCGAATAATCCTGGGTATGGCACGCCTAGGGTACTGTCGCCAGAATGAGCGATTGCCAGGTTCAGGGTGTTTCTTGTGTGGTCATAGATATCCTTGCAGGTGACCTCGATAGTTTGGTCAATCTCATCGCTCACTTCTGCCTTAGCCTTCTTGGAGGATTCTAGTTGTGGCTCAATCTCTTCTAAATCTTTTGTCACGCGGGCTATTTCCGATTGCGCAACCTCTGCATTGACGTTGGCGAGGACATGAACATCGTTCAATATGTTCATGAGATAGGTCTTGGCAGGGGTAAGTTTAGACCGTGCACGCTTTTCCAGGACAAACTGTCTCAGGGACAGCTCCAATTTCCGGAAATCCTGGATCTTCTCCTTCTCCTTCCCTTTACCTTTGGGGTCATCGGCCGGCTCGTCCCCGCCGCCGCCTCCGCTCGAACTACCACTACTACCCCCACCGGGGCCACCCGGGGGTGAGGGCGCCATTGGAATGGCATTGCTTGAGACGAAGTGTACCAGTTCTGAGGACTCCTTGTATGTACGGGGACTTAGGCCATAGACCTGTTCAAGGATCATCTTCTGGCATCGTTCTTTGTCTCGAATCATATCAAAACCATTGACCACCATGAATATATATGCCTTCTCTGCTGCCGCGGCCCATATGAATTCCTTGGCGGACTGCGTAAAGTGGTTAGCGGCGGAAACGACAAAGACAACAACGTCAATCTCTTCTTGTCGAGCAAAGATGGCGGTGGTCTTGGTTGTGTCTGAGTTGAGGCCGGGGGCATCAATCAGAGCGATGTCTACCACGCCGTTATTGAGCAGCGATTCATCCACGGTGCGGACGTCCTTGACGTAGACCTTGCATTGCAAGTAGGTAGAATTGTCGATCACGATCTGTTCAAGCTTGGAAAGTGGAAATACGTCATAAGTTGATTCGTCGTGCCGTTCGTAGATAGCGTCCATGTGAACAGCGTGAACTTCCTCCAGGCCTCCGTTTTCCCGCGCGTCCAAAACCTCGCAGAAAATACTCGTGCAGGGCTGTTGATCTTCGGGTAGCACCTTGCGTCGTAGTAGGGCGTTGCAGAAGGTCGACTTGCCGGCATTCAGGTCTCCAGTGACCAGGACCTTGCTAGATGTGTCGTCGATTCGTTCTCGCAGTGACACTAGATGCTTGATGCTCGTGCGTATCTTACCGTCTAGTAGTGACGCCACAGAGCCTTTTTCTAACGAATGGACGAGCTCCGACTGATTCAGGGCCCCTAGCTTCAGATCGAGCTTGAGAATGGAAAATTCCTGGGCAATCTGGGGCGATATGAGTCGTGGAGCTTCCGCGGAGGCTTTGTTCTCGGCGTCCTTGCTAGACTCGGCGGAATCGTCTTCGGGGAGTGCAGTCACGGACCGTCTCAGAGACGGATGTGGTGGATGCGCAGGCTCGGGGGCGGTAGAGAAGGTGCGGTGCAGGCCGGGACCCGGAGCTGACGCGCTCATGTCGTTACGCTGGACGGAAGGGTAGTGGGCAGGCCAGGTGGTGTTCATCTCCTGCAGGCCTTGCAGAAGGTCGACGACCCTGTTGATGGCGCGGCCGAGGGCCGCGCGCTGCTGGTTGTACCACAGCTGCGAAATGGCGGTGACCTGGTTTCGCTGGTCGGTCTCGGGATTCCCGGTCGACCGGCGCGACAGCACCATGTCGCCGGCAAGACTCGGGTCGATTCGAGGCGAGCCGAGGGGCAGCTTGGACGACGGTCCGAGGTCGTCGCCGGCGATGCTGCTCCCACCGTAGCCCGAGTCGTTGTCGAGCAGGGATTGCAGTCTCGCGGCGTGGTACGAAGTCGAGCCACTACCGACGGTGACGTATCCAGGCCGGCCAGTCCCGTTCACGGCCCCGGGCGTGCTCGGTAGCGGTGCTCTGCGTGCATCGCTTGCGTCGCTCGATGCGTCGTCGCTATCGTCGTCTCGGGCGTTTCGGGCAGGCGTCTTGCCCTTGGACTTGCCCTTGCCCTTGGGCATGCGCGGGAAGTATTCCTGGCTCATGGCAATTGTGGCAACGGCGTGATGTGGGGACCCATGAACATGAAATATGTTTGTGTGCAAGTCCGGCTTGCGGCTCGGTGGCGACGTAGGGTGGGAGGATGGTTTAGGTTATTGTCGTGGTGGTTGTTGGAAGAGGCAAGACGGTGAGTGGTTCGAGAAAATTATGTCGGTGTTGCGATATATTGCTGCTTGAATCAATTGGATCACACCCAACTCACATGTACCCATAAGTTCTTGGGTACTGGGTCGCCACTGTCCGGCGCCGTGAAGAGGTGGCTAGCGGGGACCCTAGCCCTCTTGGGGACGTCAGGTATACTTGCCGAGCGGCCGCATATCATGAAGCTACCTGCCTAATACATCATCAAGGAATTAAACGAAAAAGAACGATAATAATAAAATTAAAGAATATATCTATGGTTTCTTCAATGGCTTTAAGGGATATTAATTAGGGGATATTATTATAGAAATGTTGGTTACAGCTGTTTGTTTAATAGAGCTGCAGATACCGAACACGCGTTTTAGATTATGTCATCTTTGGGTGGGTAGGTAGGTACTAAGATTCGCTAGAGGCGAGGGTTACAGTGTACGGATAACCACCCCCCAGCCATCGAACTGACGTAGCTCATAGGCTACCTCTACCTACAGTCAGTCAAGCTGGGTTTTATCTTATCTTCGGTCTTGGATCCTGCCGAGCAGCCTTACCCGGCGGCATAGATGCGCATCAATTGCACAAGCCATCCAGGCTGCCGTATTCTACATAGGAACTCTTAATTCTCTCACGCCGACTGGTTTGTTTCCTAGCCAGACCAAGCACCTGATCTATCTATTCCGTCACGAAAGCAGCGATGAATGTGAGAACAAACACGACCATATCTATACTTTCATCTTGATCTACTCCCTCAACGAGATAGCCGCTGACGGGAGTTGGCGCGTGACAGATTCTAGAATGGGCTTTCGGCAAGCGCATGACGCCGGCCGAGCGTCTGCGCAAGAACCAGCGTCTCCTCGATAAGGCCATCCGCGAGATCGATCAGCAGAAAGTCAAGTTGGAGAGGCAGGAGAAGCAGCTCGTGGGCCAGATCAAACAGAGCGCCCAGAAGGGCCAGATGGGAGCGGCCAAGATACAAGCAAAGGACTTGGTGCGCACGCGAAGGTGAGCCGTCATCACGCGTACTACCAAGTCTAACGCCAATTACGGGCGACTGACCGCGCTTCTTCGAGCTACAGGTACATCGAGAAATTCTACGGACTCAAGAGCAACTTACAAAAGATATCCCTGCGCCTTCAGGTATTGCGGTATCCATCTTCAAAGACGAAACCGCCAGTCGCTAATGCATGACCTCTACAGACCCATCGGACAAACGAGCAGATGATGCAGGCTATGAAGGGCGCCACCATGGCCCTGGGGAGCATGAACCGCACCATGAACCTCCCCGCCCTGCAACGGATTGCCATGGAGTTTGAGCGTGAGAACGACATAATGGAGCAGAGACAAGAAATGATGGACGATGCCATCGATGATGCCATGGACGTCGGTGTTGAAGAAGAGGGCGACGAGGTCGTAGAGCAGGTGCTCGAGGAGATTGGAGTCGACCTAAACCAAGCTGTGAGTGCCTCAGCAACGCCTAGCAGACTGTATTCTTTCCTAACGAGATTGTACAGTTCGGAGAGACGCCCACGGGTCTGCAGTCCGATAAAGTTCCTGAAAACAGGGTGGCCCAAGCAATCGGGGGTCCCAGTGGAGGTGGTGATTCTGCGGACGACGACCTTCAGGCTCGCCTTGATAGCCTGAGAAAGTGAAGGCTATCATCATGCGCAAGCGCTGTGCCTTTCCCGTGCTGTAGTAATGTTTTCTTGGTTGCTGTTGGTCTGAAGCGAGTACACTTGTCACGGAGAATAAGATGAGAAGAGAAGAGTATGACGATACTGCATGACATAAACAGAACCCTCACCATACCCTCCTCGATACCACGGCTCTTCCTTAATTTCTTTCTTTTCCCCGCCCAGCCATATCTACATCTACCCATCCGGCCGGTGCGAATCTGTTGGGGCACCATTTCGAAATCCCAACGACGCAGATAATATACCTGGTGGAATGCCTGGCGATGGTGCTGACAGTGCTGGTAGACATTACGATCCTGCCCGTGAGGAGGTAGACTAAATAAGTCCGACTCGCGATTGAATCATTTGCTATTCTTTACGGCGTTATATGGTTCGAGCGGTATCCTAACGGTATGGGTGATGGCTCTACCTGGAGTCTATCTATGGCAATTATACGGAACCAGAGTCGTGCTTTGCGACTCACATCAGACGAGCATACACTAGTATCGATTATCTTAGGCGCGCCCATATTGTCCAGCGTGCTGGGTTCGTTTGTGCCCATCTGCCATGCCGCTGGCTATGCTCCGCCATCCTGCCGAGGCCAAACCCTTATCGCCGACCCAAATTCTGTTGACGCCTACAAGTCGCCCTGGGCGCGAATCACAGCATCCAAGAAATAGCCGAGATCTGCCACATACTCCTTCCCTAGCCTATTTTGTCAAAGATGACAGAGGCGCGCATATCTGACCACTACGGGCTCTGGGTCATCACGCTCTATCTCCTCACGTTTACTTATCTCTCCAATTTACAACTGTACATGACCTGACTGAGGATACGGCTCATTCCTCTATTTTCTTACAGCTGAGCTCATGCCTACCACTACCCTCATTATGAAATCCCTAGTCCAGCCGGCCTGTGACACTCCTTTGGAGTTGCTTCATCGAGTCAGAATGCACAAACCGGCCGCCTAAGCACCGCGGACGTAAAACTGGGCAAAAGGCCTCAGCCGAGTTATCCCGACGAACCAGGATATTCTCGATCTAGAAGGAGAAGCACAGAGGTACAGATCCCAGAAAACACAAACATGGAGATCGCCATCGGCAGGTGAAGAGCATTGAACATCTCAGTCAGAGTTCAGAATTGTCAAAGGCCTGTATTTGCAAATATAGATCACGCTCGTAGTCGAGATAGAAGATGATTATACTCTATTACCCTCAGCCGTTCCGTACACGCGCCAATGAGTGAGCGTTCGTATTATCTATCCATAATACAGAGATATACGTACCTTACGCATGACGGTACTATGCCAATGCGGATCAGGCTTTATTCCCATAGAGTCACGATAATACCCCTAAGTATGTATAAGTAGAGCGCAGGCGTATAATACAGTACATGTGTAAATAGTGTAGATGTGGATCCCGACCTGTCTGGCCTGCTGCCCAACCGAGTCTTAAGACCATATTTTTTCGCTAATGAGCGCGGGAAGATCAGCGTGCCGAGGCTCCACGTGTCTAGTAGAGAGAGATTGTGGCTTGTTTGGGTTTGAGCCGTTGGGGAAACTGAGAGTGAAAGGTTATAAGTGGAAAAGGCAAAAAGGTCTGTCTCTCCCTTATGGTGTAGGTCTGTCTAAGGGCAGTTGGAGTTGGTTTGCTGGAATTTAAGGATATAAATATCGATGTTTTGAATATTCTAGCCAATTAGCTTCTTGTAACCATAATCCCTTGAACCAAAGAGAGACATGGAGACATCAGCAGTGTTTTTACATTATAAATTCTCCTGCTTTAATAAATCAGGCTGTTGCTGAGATAACAGCCTCTCAAGCATAAAGTTCCCCGATGATATAATTGGGCATATGTGCGATGCTTGGTAAAAGGTTACGGAGCTGCGCTGCGCTGGCCGTGAGGACCGGGATCCCGGGTAGGTAAGCCACGCCACGTGCTGTCGGCCGCAGCTGTGGCCAAGAACTACATACCTACCTCTCCCGTCATCTAATCATTCCTTTTGTTTTTCAGATGCCGAGGGAAGTCTATACTGTAGACATTGCAACCCCCTAAGTCCGATTTGAAAGATTGTTTGTGAGGAGAGAACTATAGGCCTTTGGTAGAGCGCCTATGTAGTTAGTGCAAAGCACAGAGATTCTATTATTAGATTGGGCCAGTAACGATTCAAAGACATAGGTACCTATCGGGTACATAGGCGGAGGAACTAGAGGGAGGTAGTATACATGTAATGTGATTAAGTAGGAGGCGGTCGTCGGGGTTCACTGCAGCTGCAAACCAACCAACTAACTCCCTGCCTAGGGATATTCCTACATGCAGGGAGCCAAAAAATAATCAAAAGCATCGATCAGAGAATTGATGCCGTCCTGTTGTTTGAATGTCCAGACATATCAAACACATATACAGCGTAGTAGGTAGCGCATAGCTGCCCAGGTACCTACATAACAGGTAGGAACTATAACGGGCAAGTACCTCTACAGTGTAGCATAGGTTGGAGGTAGGTACTGTAGCTGTGCTGTGTTTGATAGCATCCCCGCAGTTACCTCAAGATCACAACTCCTCCTGCTCCCCCGCCGCCACCACCATCACCACTACCGTAGGTACCACCGCTACCACGCTGCTTACAGTAGAGGTACTACCCTAGGCACACTGGTGCACGTCCCCCTCCATTGTTCTTGAAGCATCTCTCTTGTCAACCCCACGATTTATCATCCGTTTTACCCTACCACCCACCTGCAAGTTCATTACTACCCCTACCTCTCTAGACCAACTACTGTACCTACTACAACCTACATCCACGACAATCTTATACTACGACTATAGAACAACACCAAAGCGAACCACGGCCAGCTCTACCGTGTAAACTAAACCACCACCGATGCTTTTGGCATCTGGTGCCCCAAGCTCTTTTTGTTTGCGCCTCCCTGACAACTAACTCCCTTGCATGACGTCGATCCTCTTGTCTCGTGTGTTCTACTGGTAAGTACAACTTTAAAAAAATCTTGTCACATGATCTCGTCGTTCCTTGCGGACAGACACACATAGACAAGACAAACATACCCGACCTATTATTGGTACTATCCGTCAGTCAATCACCTACCAAAGTGCCTACCTCCTTACCTGCCCCTCCTATCCATCCACCCGTCAGTCTGGCTACCTCCCTCCTTACCTACCTACACCTACATCCTTAATTTCCCCAAGGGCAAGACTGTTTATACTATATCTACTGTGTTCACTGTCTGCCTACAATTTATATACCGGCCGTGTCCATATTAACATTTGCGTTTGTTTGCAAGAATAACAACCAAAAGAAACCTAGCGTTGTCATATTTGTTCTCTTCCTCTCTCTTTCCTGTACGCCATTAAGTAAGCAAGGAGGCGAGCAAGCAAGCAAGCAAGCAAACAAAGATTCATCCCGTGAACCCGTGTTGGCACAGCATTGTGTGTGCGTGTCTCTGTCCCTCCGTCTATCCGCCTGTCCATCTTCTGTCCGTCCACCCGTCCCCCCGTTGTCTGCCTGCCTGCCCACCTACATAATCTCCTTCTCCGTCCTTTGTATCCCCTTGGTTCACTCATCCCCTTGCCTCTATGCCTTTGTCTCAGTTTGCGGCCCGCTCCCAAAGACATTCACCCTTGGGGCTAATGTTGTGACTAGTTGTGTTTCTCTTTAGACAAGATAACAAGCGAGCATTGCTCCTATTCTGCAATTATCATTGCAACCCCTGCTTATATGACGACAAATCGAACTGCGACAGACTGAGCCCCTCTACTTATTCTCCCGTCTAGATCTTTACCCGAATTTCTTGTCGCGCCACGGTAGCCCTTCGTTGCCCGGTGTAGTCTCGCAGTTCCCTGTTGTCTGTATTCGACACATTCCGATATTCGGCACCAACCCGATCTCCTCACTCTCGCCTGCTACCCCGGTACATATCCGACGTACTACGAGCCTGCGTGTAACTGCAGTCTTCACCCTTCCGTTCCATCTCCGAAAATCTGGCAGGAAACAAACGTCGCAGTCTCTCCTCTCAAGGAGGTCTGCTGAATAGGATGTTTGGTGGCAGCTCCAGTTCTTCGGCCGCCAAATCCGACACCCCGCCCGCCTCGGATCCCTCCGCCAAATCCGACCTCCATTCCGAAGATTCCAAGACCGCGTCGTCCCCAGATGGTGCCCCCAAGCTCCCCGACCAGGTCGCCAGTGGTGAGAAGCGCAGCGGTAATGGCAGCCCTCCTGGTCGACAGAACCCCGACAACAGCGCCGCCGAGAAAAAGCGTAGGAGTAGTGGCGTGGGAACAAAAGCGAGCAACTTCATAGCGAGCGCAAAGAACACTCTCAATTTCCAGTCTAGTCGGTCCGACACCGGCATGTCGGCGCGCACGCCTTTGCAGAAGCTGGGCAAGCAGGACCAGGCACTGGCCGTGCCGCAGGGTCAACACAATAACTCGGCAGGGGAATCGCTCCCTGGCCCGAGGTCTACATTTCGCGTCGGTGTATGGGAGGATCGGAATAAGAAATGCCGACGCACCATGGAAGATACGCATGCTTTCCTCTACAACTTCTTACCTACACCTGCTCCTCTCCTAGCTGGAGAGTCCGCCGACAAGAATTCCAAGTCGCAAAGCTCGGCAGAGGACAACGATACCCAAGCCGAGCCGACGTCTCAGGATATGATCGAGACCGATAATGGTTATTTCGCCATATTTGATGGGCATGCTGGCACTTTTGCCGCTGACTGGTGTGGCAAAAAGCTCCACCTCGTCCTTGAAGATATTATCCGTCGCAATCCAAACGCTCCTATACCTGAGCTGCTTGACCAGACTTTCACCAGCGTCGATGCGCAGTTGGAAAAGCTGCCGCTTAAGAATAGTGGATGTACTGCGGCCATCGCCGTTCTGCGCTGGGAGGATAGGGTTCCTAGTTCGAGCTCTGCCACCGGTTCCCAGGCTATTGCTCCGGCAGCCGCAGTGGCCTCCAAGACTTCAGACGCATCAAAACCCAAGGATAGTAAGTCCGAGGATGACGGGAACACCATAGCCATCCCAGAGTCAACTCACGCAAGATTAAAAGGTACCGCAACACGACAACGAGTGCTCTATACAGCCAATGTGGGCGATGCACGTATCATTTTGTGCCGAGCTGGCAAGGCATTACGGCTCTCATACGACCACAAGGGAAGCGACGAGAATGAAGGAAAGCGTATCGCCAATGCCGGTGGATTGATACTCAACAATCGTGTCAACGGCGTGTTGGCTGTGACGAGAGCACTGGGAGATACATACATGAAAGACCTTGTCACTGGTCACCCTTACACCACGGAAACAGTGATTCAACCCGAAGTGGATGAATTTATTATAATTGCTTGTGATGGGGTAAGACGTCATATCCGCTTCTTTGTCGTCGCCTTCCACATATCTACGTATTACTTTTGCCCCCTGTCTTTGCTGTGGCTAACATCAAATCTTCAAGCTCTGGGACGTATGCTCAGACCAGGAAGCAGTTGACCTCATCCGTGACAAACCAGATCCTGTAGCGGCTTCTAAGATTCTGGTAGACCACGCTCTCGCTCGTTTCAGCACGGACAACTTGTCATGCATGATCATTCGATTTGACAAGGCCGCTCTCCTCGACCAGAACAACAAGGACCGACATATTGGTGTAGAGGGCGATAGTACAGGTGAAAGCGGGAAAGTCAGCGAAGCTGAAAAGATTGTCAGCTCAACTAAGCAGAAGATTGCCGAGGGAGATACGCCGGCCGTAGGTGTGTCTGCGAGCAACAGTGGCCGCGGGCGCGACCCGACGCCTATCGACGAAGAAGACACATTTACGCCCACCGTAATCAAAGAGTCAGTCGAGGAAGAAGAAACCATTGATGAGGATGAGGTCGATGCTCCCGAAGTTAGCGCCAAAGGGGTCACGGATAAAGACGCAATCGCCGCAGCGACCGATGCTGATGCCGCCAAGACAGGCGTGGAAAGAATATTGTAGCTTCACGAATTACATGACTTGCAGATGTTCGCAGTAGATCGTAGGTATGGTTATTTCATGAAGAATGGGTGGGTGGGATTTAGTCGTGGTACACACTTAGTCAGGCAACCGATGAGCTTGGGCTACTGTCAGATTTAGTATTCATGGACCTGTTGTTATGGGAGTGGTCTATCTTCTCTTTTTAGTCCCGAGTTGCACGGCGTTTTGCATTACTCGTTTATTGCGGCATCGAACTCACCGCCCACCCGCCCACCTGTCTTGGTTCATCATGGTTGGGTTGGTTCGGGGTTTTTGGTTTATTTGTATGTATGATGATGGATGGTCATGGCCTTAGAAACAAGTCGAGATGGATAGGGAGATGGTATGGATTCGGTTTTGGAAGGCAGCGGGGTGATTATCTGGGAGGTAGGGTAGGGTATGATCGATCATGAAATAAATGGAATGCAGCGGAATGGAGCGGAACCAGTCAATCAGTCAGTCAGTCAGTTAGGCAGGCAGGCAGGATTGTCTTATTATCCAATCGCATCGGGGTTTTTGTTGTTTTTATTATCATCTCTGTAGATCTTGTTGCTTCACTGCTTGAATTCTGTGATAGCCCTTCATTTATTTTTTTGTTATAGTTGTTATTGTCGATATTGTTGAGATTATGGCGAGAGAGAGAAAGACAGAACGAGAAAAGACGGCAGTGTTTGTTGAGGCAGCGAAGAGAGAGGGGAAGGGAAAGGGGTAAACAGCTGGGTTAGCTAACCGATCGCATTCTTGTCGGTTATGAGTATCTATATTCTCCGCGACGAGGAGGCCGAGGATATAAAGTGTGAATACGACGGATTATAAATGTTCTCTATATGATCCTTTAAGCACGCGGGCCTCTATCGTAAGAGATATAATAACCCTCTTAGAAACCTTCTACACTTGCCAAATACTTAGTAGCTAGAGGGTAAATCTTATAAGGGATACCGCGATCGAAGAAGATATGATATTATTCAGTTTATCCAAAGAATTAGAGAACCAGAAAGACAAGGAACCGAAAAGGAAGTCATCCGCATTGGCCGTGTTCAATCTGTAATCCCGTACCCCTTGAAGCCCCTATGTCGTCTCTACGCAGACTCGGCATTTAGTCGGGAAGCTGACCCCTTTAGCCTCACCTACACTACTCATCTTACTGCACTATATATTTACCATGCTAGTTGTCTCTCTCTCCCTCTCTCCCTCTCTCTTCATCGCGCAACTTAGATAAAGAGCTAGATTCATCCTGATTGACCGATGTGACATGACTTGTGTTGCACCTGCTTCCCGCGTAGGCTGCAGCCACTGTGTCCTACTCTTCTGTTGAGCTTCCTACATCAGTTAGCTCAAAGAGATAAATCTATACTATTCATTCCAGATCATCGTCAACGGTAATTGTACTCTGTGACGATACCCTCATCTGGGTGTGTTGAAACCACGACAACTCGTTTCCTAATGATCTGGAGTCTCCTTGCGTATTCCAAAAGGCTCTCATCTCTCGCCTGTCTCCATTCCCACTTCATCGGGATCGGCAAGCTTGTGACTCCTGACCAAGCCCGAATCACGCCTTCTTCATGAATTGCTGGGCCCGTGAGTTTGTTCTGGTCAGAAAACCTGCCTACCAGCAGCCAATCTATGACTTGCTGGTGACCATAAGCAGCGCTAATTACATTCCTCTCGATTCCATTTGTAGCGTATTGCAATCGTGCACCCTTTCGGATCAGATATTTGACAGCTTCAAGCCGGCCATTTGCTGCCGCTATCATGAGCACTGTCCCTTCATCGCAGCATTCCCACTCCAAACCGACCCCGACGGCAAGAAGATTATCTAACGCCTCGACTACCCCTAGGGATGCAATTCGATAGAGTAGACTATCTTCTCCCGCAGTAATGGAGTTGGAATAAACTGGCGTCTGCTGATTGCCGAGACATCGGCTGATAAGATGATAGCTCTTTGTTATATTGGCGAGTGCGGTCGTCGTATCCCCACAGGGCTTTGTAGACATTATTTTGTTCAGCGTTTTTACATCCCAGCTGATATTATGGATCGCCACAACGTTGATACGCCTCCTTAACATCAGTCGTAAGTATGTTTGAGATAAGTGAGCCATGGCGTAGTGAACACCAGAGCAGCCAAGAGCGTTCAGTTGGTAGGGGTCGATGCCTTGCGCAAGGATGAAGTCCCAGATGATTACGCCGTTATCAGTAGTGCCATTGCGAAGCATAGTGAGTAGTGCTAAATTCGACTCGAAAATATCGACCTGCTGCTGCCAATTTCCGCTAGCACTGAGCAGCTTCATAATGTCAAAGCGGCCATTTTTGCAAGCATGCATTACAGGACTGTCGCCGTAGTGGTTGAGAGCGAATGAGTTTGCACCACCTTTCATCAGCAATTCTACTACCTTCAGTGATCCGCACGCCGCGGCGACATGTAAAGGTGTTTCACCGTGGGTAGTCCTAGAGTGAACATCAGCTGACGCCTCCAAAAGTATTTAGCACACGCATCTGCACCCGATACCGCTGCCCTGTGCAGTGCTGTCATATGGTTATCTTCGACATCCGGCTGATTTACCAACTTTCTTATAAAGGAAGAAGAATCATTATCGAATGCGTCATTTTGGCGAAATGACCTGTCAAATATTAGTTTCAAATTGGTCGGTGCCTTTGTTATTGTTGCAGCATACCATCTCCTTACGGCGTCCAATAAAGTTTCAAGTCCGACATAGTTGTTGTTTCTGACCGCACTAGACAGGGGGCTTCGTGGAAGTGATAGAAGCTCGCCCTTTTCTTCGAAATATTTTGCAACAATTCTGGGAAGCAGATCATTGTACATTGGTTGTGCTGCTGCTGCCTCTAAACCAGTCAAGGACATAGGCATGCGCTCCTTACGAAAGACTGTCGAGACCCGCGCTCCCTGATCTATCAACCATCCAACAATTTCAGGTCTTCTTGAAGTGCAGATAGCACACATCAAAGGAGTAACCGGCCACGGCTCGTCCAGTTGAATATCCACTGGACAACCTTGACTTAACAAGTGTTTGCATGCCTCAATATCATCGCGGCCGAGTGCATTTCTCAAAGCCTTTGCCATAGAGCGCAGTAAACCTTTAGATTTGGGTTGAGCTAGAACTTGCCTACTGGCGTTATTATCTCGAGTTGTCTGTAATAGCTGTATTAACGCCAGATTGCCGGTCTGGTAGGCGTAGGCTAGGGGAGTTAGTCCAGAGTTGCAAACTTTCGACTCAGCGCCTAGTGACAAGAGTGTTCGAACGGTACGTATGTGCTTTCCCTGGACTGCCAGGTGAAGTGGGCAAAAGCCGCCACGGTCTGTGGCATTGATATTGCCGCCCCGGCCTTTTAGAAATTCCACAGTCTCCAATTCGCCATAACGGGCTGCGTAGTGCATGGGAGTCTGCATAGCATTATCAGTGGCCTCCACATCGTCTAGTAAATTACTATCGAAATAAAATCGCAAACACTCGACGTGGCCGTCAGCAGCAGCTACGTGAAGTCCAGTTGCTCCTCTAAAAGTCTCATTTCCCCACTTGAATTCATATTTGCGATTCCAATTGGTCGAGAGATTTCGTTCGGAGGAAATTGTTGCGATTCTGGAAAGAAGGGAGGAACTGCCATTATCGACGGCTACGAATACGGCATCCCAGCCATCAAGGTCCATCTGCCATGGATCAGCACCGAAATCGAGGAGGATTTCCGCACATAAGTTGGAACCCTTATCAATACTCCAATTAAGAGGCAGGGTCTCGAAGCCGTCTGGTCGGTGATTACAGCTCAGACCAGCCTCCAGAAGCCGCTCCAGCTTCCAAGCGGCTTCATCACCGGGCAGGTATAGAAGTCCTAGAGTGTCGATCTTCTTGCCATTTTCGATTAGTTTGTAGCTCTTGTACTCTGAGAGCAAGCAGCTGAAGCTCTCTTCGCTTATCAAAGCTTCTGGAGAGCAAGCCAGCTCCAAAGCAGACATAGCTGAGCCAATCCGCAGTTCAAAGTCGACACCGTGCTTGAGTAAGCATTGTATTAGCTGGGTGTCATCCTGAAGTACGGCTTGGGAAAGCAGTTGCGTGAGTGACGCATCTTTCGCCCCGCCATCCCAGCAGCAGCTACTTGCCCCCTCAATTTCAAGAATAATTTCAGAAAGAATAGGCCACAGATTGCCTTTAAAAGGCTGTAGCATACTTTCTGGCTTTATAGACCCTGGAAGTCTGGGACCGGGGCTTTTTGCGCCATTCTGGTCCTCTCTTTTCGTGGCAAAGATAATATCTGTAGTAAGCGGTTTCAGGGCTGTCATGTTGTTTGCTTCTTCATAGGCCAATAGTGCGCCTCTGTCGACAATATAAGCACACATCTGTTTCCATTTGTATTCGGGTTCCTTTTTATCTAAGAACGCAGTAACAATTGCCCGGCACATAGCCTGCCACAGATGTGGTCCGTATTCTAAACATGATACGTCAACATCCGTAAGCAATATTTTGAATATTTCAAAAACGGCATGATTGACTGGCTGCCACTGACGACTGGCTTTATCCAAGAATGCCTCTAGTGGGATTTCGCCATGATCCTTGGTCCTCAATTGGCAGTGGGGGAACAATTCCACCAGCAGCGTTGCACACTCAATGCTTGTATTCGGTCCGACGGAATGCAGAGGACTCTCCGAGTTGGCATCCACCGGGTCGAGTCCGAACCCCACATCGAGTAACTTGTGAACGATCTCGGCAGATCCGATTGATGCTGCATCTCGGAATAAATGGGGCTCACTCTCCCAAAAGTCAGGTGAGGGACAGTGCTGCATAAGGATGAGTACGGACTCTTTGTGCCCCTTACCCAGCGAGACACGAAGGGGTGTCTGGCCGTCCTTTGACTTGAGACCCAATGCGGTCTTCTTTTCATCTTCTATAGCGAGAAGGAGCCTCAGGATTGTTGTAGAGTTCGATGCAGCAGCAAGGTGCCAGATAGTGTCCAATTCGTGGTCCTGTACAATAGTGCAGATATGGTGTTCAATCAGGACCCTGAGGAAGTCTTCATTCTGGTCTTCCCAGCATAGATGAGCAAGTGTTCTCCCATCTGGCAATACAATATCGACAGGGCAACCAACCTCTAACAGTAGTTTGAAACAATTGACTGCCCCAGACCTAATTGCTTCGTGCAGTAGCGTCCAGTCCTCATCTTTTGCCAGCTTTATGATGGATTTGACTTGGTCTAATCCACCACTGTCAATAAATTTGCGCAAAGCATCCACATCATTGTTCTTGATGGTATTCCATAGGAAGTCACGCACGAGATCCTGACTAGCTCCTAAAGTGGCATAGTGGCTGATTACTTGGTCTGGGACGTCCAGCCCCATGTTCTGTGCAACTCAGGACGTGATCAATTCGAATAAGCGAAATCTTGCGCTTGTCAAGTCCTCTGATGTCTCGAAAGCTTCCTGTAAATATACGAGCACTTTCTCTAAATTATCAGTGAAGTAGGAGACTCTTTCACAATTGACAAACTTCTGGAAGTGGTCCAAATCCTCATCACACACCTCGGCGCCGGCTTTGATGAGATCCCCTACTATCATGAAATCTGTGCCGTATATTGTAGGTAATAACGGGAGCCTCAAAATTGAAATTCTCTGAAAAGGCGAAGAGAAATGAGACAGGACACTGGCACCTGCGCCGAGAAGGATTTGTACAGTACGGTGCCTAGCCTCTTGCAAATGGTCTCCAACGTCTTCCGCTCCGTGGAAATCATCACGTAGCAAGTCTATATCAGCAAAGACAGCTAGGCCGCCTACAGCACAATGTAGAGGCGTTCCGTAGCGACTCTTGATGTCTACCTCTGCACCATGTTCCAGCAGGTGCTGACAGATGCCGGGTAGTGCTAGTGCCGCAGCCAGGTGTAGAGTAGTAAAGTCAGGTCTGAGAAGAGCAGATTTGGTAGTAAGAGCGACTTCCTCGGACTTTCCAAAACCAGTTTTTGGGCAATAATATGATAAGTCTCCCTTGTCATCAACAAGGTGGTGACGAACGAGTTCCAATGCCCACGCCTGAAAACTCGCTGATTTTCTCGCATCGAATAGGACCACAAGAAGACGGAAAATACTGTCGTTTTCCATGACGTCTCTAACAAAATATCGCCAAATAAAGGCTGCATGTTCGTAAAAAGGCCGAGAATTGTTTCTCTCCGCGATGTATAAGGTCTCCGAGTTGTTTGCCTCTGGGTATCTTTCGTAATTCTTAAATGTCAGATATTTGAGACACAGCCGACCCAATACTAGGTCAGCCATTTCGTGGTTTACGTGATAGAAGCTCAGAGTAGGATGTGTAGAGCAGGCTTCGAGAAGAAATTCTTGGACGGTGAAATGCACAAACTCGAACGTTTTGCCGTCTGGAGACGTGCGTATGAGACTGCTGCACCATAACCTTATCTCGCTCTCGTCGATGACCTCATCTTCTTCGAAAGTATCCGCGTCATCTGGCACAGAGACTGCCTCACAGAACTCCTTCATGCTTATATGATAAGGGCTATAGATCAGAAGCAGGCTCCTTTGTACTATCGATTGCACCTGTTTATTTAAGGCCTGGATCTTGTTCAGAATACGCTCGTACGTAGAGTAAAGTGTTGGTGGAAGTTTTGTTAAGGCGGTCCGGCGATCTCTGTCTGTAGGAAGTTCGCAGAGATGATCAATTTGGCAAGATACCCAGCGAAACCTACATAGTTAGCTCTTGCTGTATCTGTATCCTTAGGGTGACCCCGACTTACATCCCTCGGGCTCCTCGGACTAATTGCAATATTATCTCATCTTTAAGGGCTACATCCCGCAACCTGTGATGCCAAAGAAGAGAGGATGTTGAGAATATCCTGTGTTGCAGCGTCTCGGTAGGAGCAGAAGAAATAAGCTACAGCTATCTGGCGAGTGCTTAAACCGTGATTGGAACCTGTAAGCTGGAGACACTCGGCTATGATGATACTGGAGATGATAGACTTCCCGGCCCCTGGAATCCCACTGATCCATAGCCTTGAACCCTGGGAATTCTGCCATTCCTGGAAGACTTGGCTTTGTGTGAACCATAGACATGTGAAGGGATGGCGACGACTTTTGTACATATCGAAAACGGACCGATTGTCGATCTTTCTAGCAAAAAAGTCTAGAACCTCTTGTGTAGTGCGATCCAGTGTGACCTTAGTCTCTATGTCCAAGATTTCACGGACAGTGGCTTGAACGCTGTCCAGCTGATTACCAATTTTCTCCTGAGTTGTCAAGCAGTCCCTGAGCTTTTCAAATGTGTCTGCATTGACAGCAAGGTCGATCGTTTGCT
The DNA here is from genome assembly GCA_022593225.1 of Xylaria sp. FL0064. Taxonomy (NCBI): domain Eukaryota; kingdom Fungi; phylum Ascomycota; class Sordariomycetes; order Xylariales; family Xylariaceae; genus Xylaria; species Xylaria sp. FL0064. The sequence continues at coordinate 187,384 of JAJKLE010000043.1, read as the reverse complement.
TGTGACGTTGCATGCTTTGGACAAGTTCCTTCGTCTCCGACGCTGAGAAGGGCCAGCTCAGGCGTGCTTGGACTCTCTTAATCCTCGATGACGAATTGAAGTCTTGTTCTGTAGTCTCTAAACCTTTTTGAATACTATCCAAGATTTTCTTGCAGTCCAAGACCAGCTTGACCGTGAGATTAGGTTTTTGTGACTGGATGTTGCTTGCGCTTGTAGTACTTTCCAAGTCATAAGCAACTAATGATAAGCTATGCAAGAGAATGGTGAAGTTCTTCAACTCGCTCCGTAGAGTTTGAACTTCTTTGCTCGATTCCTTGGCCTGCCTTACATATCTCGTTGTCGCTCGGAACACGAGATCGGCAAGGGAAACCAAGCCGGCAATCGATGCTGAGATGGAAAGAGGATCCATTGTTGATCATTCAAAAAAGCTAGCGGAAGAATCAGGAGGAAAAGACCGTCGTCGATTTGGTTCAAGGAACGGAAAAGTACTTGGAGTGGGCAAGCCTTACTCAAGAACGACTTGAAGGAATTCCGGCTCTATAAACAGCCCGCCAGGTAGACGTACGTAGAGGCGGTGCCCAGTGGCGCAGGGAATTGCTAGGCAGAGCAGCCAGCCTACCGAGTCGCCATGCAAACCAAATGATACCGTAGGTGGCCTTGACCAATTGCAACTAGACATTATAGAACTGCCAAGCCATGCGCACTGCACAATGCCACCCCCAAGCTCTCCTTATTTAGCCCAAGAAATGCCATAGCGAGGCTTCCGCTCGCCCTAGGATCGTTGGAGAAGAGACAAGGCAGACATTATCTGGTCGTTGAGATGTGGTTGCAGTCCAGGACTCTAGCAGACTTGCTCCAGCTTCTTTCGCCTATTGTTGAGGATAGAACCTTTGGAAGCCGGGCTCAAGCCCTATTGGATAGCAATATGGGACTATGGATGTTGTAGAGAGGGGTGGACAACCAACATAGTATCATATAGGTATGAGGTAACGTACTTTCCCAAGTTTATTATTGCTGGTAGGTAGCTGCCTTTCCCTTTGAAAAGCAGGAAAGTTCCTGTCTACCTGAGTACCTAGATCAATTGGACGGAGAATTATTGATAGAAGGAATGCAATGCAATTGAATTAATAAAGGTTTGCGCACGCGTTGTTTCCTTTCCATTTTCCCTCTGATACTACCTATCTAGTTTACCCCTTTATCCCCTCGTGTACAGTCACTTAAAAAAGTCACGACAGGTGGCTAAGGGAGGGAAAGGTCCTTATCAGGGGTAGGATCTGGGGCTCTGCAGCCAACCAGGTACGTCAGAATTGTAGGGTACATGATTATCCTATTTAGGTAAAACTAGCCCAAAAGATTCTCCCCCCTTAAACCCCATACATATATAGTCCTTTCACTCGAGAAAATAGATTGGAGAAAAAGAGATGTTGTTGTATTGGTTGTGGAGGTAGCCTAGCCGTTCAAACGGCCGGTTATATACTGTATACACCCTAACGCCTTCCTGGCTACCTTTACAGACTGGCAAGAGCCTACCTACTCGTTCCTTGTTCCAGTCCGTCTAACGTCAACGTTAGGTTTCCTGTCCTCATTACTTCGTAGTGCGGAAAACCTCCGGCCATAAAACCTGCGTGCAAGAGGTTAGCACCCGAGTTAGCACTCCCGATGAGAGCTAGCAACTTACGTTTCAACGTAACGAAACGGCTCACGGTTATAATTGGCTAACAGAGTCCCGAATTTATTCAGGTAGGCATCCGGATCCTACCATAGAATGCCACATATAGTACTATTGTGGCATCTCAAGACATCGGTTGTCATAGAACGCGAGTCCTATGAAAAGCACAGCTGTCCAGATTTCAGGCGAGACACCTAGATATGCGACTAGGTCTTTTCAGCAATAGATGCGCATTCAGCACTGGTCTTTTCGATCTCCTCTTGTAAACGGGCAGTCCGTTCCCGCATCCTCGGCAAGATCTTATGTGTCATACCACGCCCTTGTCCGCCGATTGCAGCGATGCCCGACAGAAATTCCTCGCACATCTCAAGGGATTGCTTTAGTTTACCCTGATCCTCGAGGCACTGGGAGAGGAATAAGATATTCGTCAGACGATCTGGATGGTCTCCGTCCTCATCAGACAGCTGCTTATAATGTTCCTTGTTGATGAGCTTGTAGAAAATCCTCTCGGATTCAGCGTATCTACCCAGTCTCGCGAGGACTTGGGCATAAATCGTGTTTGCCAAAAGAACACCAATATGTTCCTCTCCCAAGTTGCGCTTAGCGATATCGAGGCCTTTGCTGATGATTCTCTCTGCATCATCATGCTGGCCTAGCTCAGACTTCACGCGAGCCAGGTAAAGAGAGGAGAGTAGGGTATAAGGCTGCTCGGCACCAAGCCGGCGCTCGCGTTCCTCGTGAACGAAGACCATCTGTTTATGACTTTCTTCTAGGCGTCCATTCTGAAGATGGGCCTGACCATCGTATTCGTACCGAACATAGCTCATAGCTAAGTCTTCTAAGCTGGTCAGTGTCTCTAAATGAGTTTCACCTAGCTTCTCTTTCATTCCTTCCCAGGCGATCTGATGTAGCTCAGTCGCCTTGTCATAGTCCATATACCGATAATGCAGTCGCGCCATGTTGCGAATAGATTGTAGCGTTTTCTGGTGCTTCTCGCCGTACAACCTTTTCAGTTTCTCTGCATTGCTTGTATGAAGTGACATTGCTTCGCCCCATCGACCTTTGAAATACAGTGCTGACCCTAGCAACTCAGTGACGTCGAGAGTTAATGGGTGATCCTCTCCCCATGTAACAACACATAACTGACGGGCCTGCCGTTGCCTCTGGGTCGCATTGTCCATTTCAGACAGCTCCCATAGCGACTTAGACAAGAAAAGGGATAACCAGATTGTGAGAGGGTGGGCTGGACCAAGCCTCCCCGAAACATAGGTTACAGCTCGTTCCTGAAGCTCACGTGCCTCTTGAAAGTTTCCTGTCTCTGCATAGACGCGACTAAATCTGACATCCTGCTCAACTTGCAGTCTCCCATAACTATTTCCTATACGAATAATGAGCTTCGCTTCGTCTGCTTTCTCCTTCAGACTTTGGTCTAGTAAAGTATGATGCTTCATTACATGTCTTATGTGAGGGAGAAGTTCGCGCCTGGCGATGCTTTCACCTTCGCTGTCACCGTGTGGAGGTCTCCGAATGCTCATTGCCAGAGTAGTCATTGAGATCTGACACCAGAGTGCTTGGTGCGCCGTAGACATTTCAGGTCGCTGCCTTACCCATTTATGAACAAGTCTATGCATGCTGTATCGGCCAGTATTTCTGTCCTGTTTCACTACTAGCGACCTTTCAATGAGGACTCCTAGAGCATGACGGAGTCGAACCTCAACATCAGTTTCCAGAGCGTTCAAGCCTAGTCCATCTGGGTTTCTCAAGACAGCTGGCAGGGGTGTTGGTGTAGCCAGCTTGCTGCCGAGAAAGGCTCTTAACTCCCTCAGAAACATGAGCCATGGTTTGCGTGGGGGTTTTGACAATTTTTTGCAGAGTTCCCTTTGTATTTTCTCATCTTCCTGCCATTGTCGCTCTTCCTTCATGTGATTCGTGGCTGAGCCAATCAATATGTCAAGTCGAATGTTCTGAAAATGGAAGAATGAAAAGATATGAAGCAATTCCACTGCATCCTTATATTTTTCCTTTGCGGAAGTCTCAAGTGATTCATATAGGATCTCGTATGTCGAGAACACGTTTAGGCTACTGTTGTCTTCATCTGTCCGTACCCGCTCTTCCGATTTATCCCTACTCCGACCATGGAGCTTGCGGCGAATTCGTTCTATCTGGCGGTCGTATAACGTTAAGTACTCTGGCCAATCGCATATGCCACTGAGGATCGCTTTTCCAGCCTGAACGAGAGCAAGGGGTAAATAGCCCAAGGCGTAACAGATTAAGCTGGCTGAGTCGACCACCAATTGGGGCCACGGGGTGGGTTCTTCGGCAGCCTTGATGATGAGTGTTTCGGCGTCATTAGGCTCCAAGGGCATCAAATCAATATACCTATCTCCGACATTTCCGTATGACATGAGCGCCGGGTTCCGGGTCGTTATGATGACACAGCCCTTAGAACCAGGGGGCAATAGCTCATCAACGTTGATCTCTTCTCTATCGACATTGTCGATGATCAATAGCCAGGGAAGATCGCGTGTGGCTAGCCAGTTCTTGGCGGCTCTTTCGTTTGGTTCAACACCCCCCAATGTAGCAATCTCTGCGTAACTGCTAGTTGCATTTTTGCGGGAGCTCCCATCGACGAAAAAGACCCCCCAGAACGATTGGCGATGCTCGTCTGCGAACTTGAAGGCCAGCTCCGTCTTCCCAGATCCACTCAGTCCGTAGATAACAAACCTAAGCTGACGAGATTGCATCACGTCTCGGAACGCAGTCTCCAGCTTAGCAAGCTGTCTTTCCCTGCCGGTAAAATATGATTTTACTGGTCGCATGATCACAAAATGCTTATTCGGGAACGGAGGTATGTGGATTGTTACTGCCCTGGCAGCTCGGACGGCGTGCTGTACCTACGCCAACATGAATGTTACTATGCGACTCGTACCAAGAAAGACTACAAGAGATTGAAACCTTACAGCACCTGTGCCTTGGCTGCCTTTAGCCCCTAGCCTCTGCTCCACGAGCCCGATCTGGAAATGGAGTCGCGTCGATACCGAGGATCGCGTTTCCGGTGACGGTGAAGTCTCACTCGTCTCATGCTCATAGTGGAGTAACTCGATGGCTGTGAAGAGGGCTCTGAGTACTTCTGCTCGAAGTCGCAAGTCTTCAGACAACTCGTACCAAGCTTCATTCTCGAGATATGTTTCATGCGTTGCATAAGCAGTATCGTAGCTTCCACGTACAGCAGCTTCGATAGTGGTTTTCAGTGCCTGGATAAACAGTGTACACTCATCTACCACTGCCGCGGTACTGGAAACCACCGTCTCGAGGTGAAGAAGCCCACCCGCCGAGTGGAACCTTGCGTAGACTAAGGGGTTTCGTCGCTCGGTAGTAGCGATATTGTCAAAGGAGAGGGCAATTTCAATCAGGTCGCCAATTTGTTCAAAAAGATTAGTAATCACCTCTGGCTGTGCGACGGGAACTCTCAGTTCATCAAGAGCGCTGTGGGTAGCTTGAAGATCATTCAAGAAGTTGCGAGCGCCCACTCGAGCGAATACATCTGCCATTGCGACGACAAACACATGGGTCTCATTAGCCCAACAGTTCGAAAAGTCTTTGCATGGGTTATGAGAACTGGAGCCGCCTTATAATCCCTAGGCATAAGAGAATGCAAACCTTGAATTCTTGAAGCATGGGTCAGCCCAGTCTCACCTGATGTGCCTAGTCTCTACATGAACATGTGTCGAGGGCGACCGACAAGTAACTCCCAGTGTAGATAAACGATACAGATATTGGACCCCTACGTGCTTTATTGCCGGGTTTGAGGTGGAACATGCGCCTTAGTGTTTCAGGGGTGCATGTGCGGCGAAGATCGGTAAGACAACCACTACTACACTAATATGTCGGATCCTCTAGGTTAAAAGCAGTTAAGTGGTTCGCCAGGGCTTCCATCTAATCGTACATATAAATAGCCATGTGGTGTAAGAAAAAAACTTTTGGTAGTAGTAGTGGTAAAGGTATTATTAGGACTAAACGTTCCTTCTTACACCGCCTGCCTGCTTCGGTATCTGTGTCGCTGTTTACTTCGCTATAAGAGAAGCGTCTTAGTAGTGCTAAGTTCTATAATTCTTAAGTCAACCGATGTCTTGGCGGTTTATTTATGGAGGCCTTCCAACATCGAGCGTCGCATTTGGCTGGCACTAAAATTGCAGCTTGACTGAGAAGCAAGTATCCGTGGCATTGTGCTGAGAATATGTGGTGGCAGGCTCTCCAAGAGCGGCTCTGGAGACACGAAATGTTCTGACATGATGTATGGTGGCTAAAGCAGGCGGTTAGTGCGCCTCCTCTGCTGGTTGGAATAGAAGCCTTTATTTAAAAAAAAAAACCATGGGAGCTGTTTACTGGTTTGATTGATTGATTGACCGGTTGATAGTGTTTAACATTACGGGTCTATGCTCCGTGGTGGCTTGTCCAGGCCTCCGCAAGGGCACTGGGACGAGGCGACAACAGAGGTTAACTTCTCGTCATAGCTCCGTGTCTACTCCTTTTAGGACTTTCGTGGCTTGTGCTCTCAGGCGGGTGGGTGGTAGGCGTTTACTGGGCTGAATGCGATTGGCGATTGGCGATTGGCCTGATATAATGAAGGCTTATCTTATGGGCTTACTGGTTTCACAAAAGAACATGCTGTTGACCCTTGCTGCATATGGCGTGCATTGACTCGATGATAGCCTTACAGCTTCAATCGCTAAAGAGGAAGGAAATTTTATCCTGGGGACTTGTATTTTGGGAGTGACTGTCCAAGAAATCCCACCTGAATGGTAGTGGGCTCTCTCTTAGCCCGTTAGTTGACTTGATCAATCCCCTTCCTTAGCGAATTTTATATATCCGGCCCTATTGGACGATTTTGGTTTTCTTTTAGGTACTCTCTGGTGCTGTGCTTACCATAGTTCCGCTCGCTACCTCTCTTCTACAACATGACAGCGCCTGAAACCCTCACAATTGCCCTGGAGGGGCCCTCCAAAAGGCTTACTGGTTTGCATATCACTATACGCGCTCTTACTGCCACTCTCATCGCGATTCTGTGCTCTTTCATTTACATCAGACGGGTGAATCGAAGAAAGGTGAGTGCTCTGTCGCCGGCAGCCTGTCTCTTGGTAAATGCCGGACATAAAAAGTACTAAATGTCATCTCAACAGCTTGAAGCTTCCATTGCCAAGCAGAACAACTGTGAACCAGTAATCCCTTTTGTGCCATACAGATGGCCTCTCGCGTTGGATCTTCTTAAGCGTCAATATGATATTCTATTTAGCGACAATACCTTCGAGCGCCTCACTCCGTTCTTCAGCATTGCAGGGACTTGCCGCATCCACCTATTCGGCATAACGGGCTACTTCACGACAGATCCAGCGAACATCGAGGCGATTCTCTCGACTAAGTTTGAAGATTATGGACTTGGAAGCCGTCCGTTGGCGTCTTACCCGCTACTTGGAGAGGGTATATTTGGGCAGGATGGCCCGGCTTGGAAACGTTCCAGGGAACTTATCCGGCGTCAATTCGTCCGCGTACAGAAGCAAACTCCTCTTGCTTTCACACCTCTAGTCGACTCTCTGTTATCTGGAATTTCTGAGGCATCTGTTAATGGAGAGGTAGACTTGAAGCCATTGATGTTCGAGTATACCCTCGCTACCACCACGATGCTTCTTTTTGGAGAGCCACATAGCAGCATGGCCAAGGCAGATCGTGATGCGGTGCGCGGCAATTTTGACTACGCAGCATTCGGGTGTGGGATCCGTGTTCGACTTGCTGATCTGGCCTGGATCTATAACCCACCTAAATTTCGGAAAGCTTGCAAGGCTGTCCGCGACTGGGCGACTTTCTTCGCTGCTAGAGCTATTGATTACAAGGACGAATTTGGCGAAGAGGCAGCCGCCGAGAAATACGCCTTTATCATAGACTTGTGGAAAGAAATGCAAGACTTTGACCTCGTCCGCGATCAACTGCTCCATGTTCTTGTTGCTGGTCGAGACTCAACCGCGAGTCTTCTGTCTTGGACATTGTAAGTTGTAATCCTCGTTAATAGAGTCCGCCAACTAACTCTCCATAGCTTCCATCTTATTCGTAATAGGGACACCCTAGAGCGACTGCAGAAGGAAATTGCCAATCTTCCTCAGGACGGGGATATTACTCGAGAACAAATCCAGAGACTCCCTTTCCTTCGATGCTGCCTCAACGAGAGTAAGTGTCTGCGTCCTGTCGGGTGGCTTGACTAATGATTGGTCTCGTCTAGCCCTCCGTCTCTACCCTACGCTACCCATGAATATTCGCTTTACCAATAAAGCTTCCGTTCTACCCCGGGGCGGTGGACCGGACGGAGCATCACCTGTTTTACTACCTAAGGGATCTGGCATTGCGTACTCGGTTTATCACCTACACCGAGACGAATCGATTTACGGACCTGACTCTAGGATTTATCGTCCCCAGAGATGGGAAAGTGGTGAGCTCATCAAAACAGCCCGCCCTGGCGCCGGCTATGTGGATTTTAATGGTGGCCCGAGGCTGTGTCTGGGCAGTACGTATCTTCCACCCAGCCATCAGCTCTCGAGGACTTCACTAACATTGAGTAGAGGACTTCGCATTGATGGAAGCAAGCTTCGCAATTATTAGAGTTCTTCAGAGGTATCCAATGATTCGACTTGCCCCGGGAAGCCTAAACGAACCTTTGGGAGCTGAGAAACAAACATATACCATTGGGCTGTCGCCAGCTGGTGGTGTACATGTGACACTAGGATAATACTAGTAATAGCTTGAGACAATATGCTTCAGTTAGCATACATGTAATAGTCTATTGTAGTTGAAACATAGTCGAGAAGTCATTCTGGTCATTTATCGCCACGTGCTGTCTATTGCTCGGCCTTGAGATAACGAAATTTTCTAATAAATGCCCTTTGAATGACTTATCCACGGTATGCTAGGTTAGGTTAGCTTTGATTCGAAGATCACAGGTACATTTCACGCCACCTACTATTTCAGTGCGTATTACCTTACGGACCAGGATGCTTGTAGGTCTGTGGCGGTTTAAATATATTTCTCCTAAGAACAGCCTCAACCCCGCCCCAGGCCTCCATTTCCTCATGGGAATCTTTGTTTCACATGCTGAAGTAGTAAGGACTCAATTTCATGATCAGATACAGCTTAGGGCACTCTTCTTTCCTACAACCATATCCAATTAATCGAGTACAATTCCGCTTGTCAACCTCGATACACCATGTCATCGTTCCCTTACCCTGCCTTGACTACTAGTGTGGACGCCATCCGCATACTGACGTTGTTGCCTGGGGACTTTTCTGATCCTTTAGTTGGCACTCTTTCCCCGGTCTTCTTTAGCGACAGGCCGAAATATATAGCTCTATCGTACACTTGGGGGTTTTCATACCCGGACAATTCAAAGGTACCAATCTCCTACCAAGACTCGACAGGAAAACCGGCTCTCATTACAATCAATCATGAATCGCTACTAGTAAGACGCAACTTATACCTTGCGCTATTGCATTTGCGTTCTATCACGCAGCCCATAACCTTATGGGTGGATGCTATATGTATCAATCAGGCAGACACAGATGAGCGCAACCGACAAGTATCCCTCATGTCATTTATTTACACCCGGGCTACCATGGTCATATCATGGCTTGGAGTCAAGAAATACTCAAGAGCGACCGGTATATTTCGTACAATGTCCTTCGAGTCGAGATTAGGGCAAGCGCAGCATTTAGCAACAGCTCTAGCCAACGAAAACGCTATGCGATGCTCACCGCGACCTACTCGGAGTACGACTATACGTATTGCAGAAAGCACATATTGGTCACGACTATGGGTTGTTCAGGAAGTTTGCCTTCCACACCTCCTCTTCTTTGTCTATGGCGCAGAAATTTGGGCCTGTGATGATTTTCAACAATGGGTCCCGGCATCAGCCGACGACACCCAGTCCCCAGTTATCACCAACGGTTTCAGAGCGATGCTACAATTATTAGAAACCCGCGAGAAGAGGCATACAGACATGATGAGGCTCGAAACATTGGTCGAAAGATTTACAAGTAGTAAATGTCTAGAATTGAGAGATCGAGTTTTCGGACTGATTGGGTGCGCCAACGACATCCATCCGTTCATGGAGCACGAGTCTTATCCCAAAGCCCCCAATTGTGGTATATACCCTCTCCAGTTCCCCATTGCGCTATTACCAGAATCTCGTGTAGCTATTGGCTTGCTCAGCGTGGATTACTCGTTATCTTTCTGCCAAATCTGGGCCGACGTTATCAAGCTCATTTTTCAGGCAAGGAGCATTGGGGGTCGTTTCAAATCCAAACACGAAGTGCCACAAGGCCAGACTGAGCTTATAATGAATGAAGAGAGGGCCATAAGCATTGTTAGGACGGCCGGCATGATACAGAATGCGCTGGGCCAGAGGTTAGAGGAGGAGATTGCAAGCCACAATCACACCATAGTAAGCGTTACGTTCCATGACTTCAATACATGCATCAATAGTCTCACGTTAACCACCCCTAGGATGATCCTACTATGATTAGAGCGGTGGGATATATAGCCGGCAGAGTCTTGCGGCTGGGACCAGAATACGGCGCTCTCATTGGTTCGTCTCAAGCGCAACAGGAGTGGACCAGCTGCTGGCCGGAGTTGTACCAAAAGGCAGAGGACCTAGAAATGCTACGGCGTATCGGCGAGGAATTTACTGCTGACCTACTAAGTTGCACGAAAAGCGACATCGACCGTGTCCGGTGCATCCGCAGCACGCCAGTTACCGCTGAGCCTGTTACCCTAAGCAGAGATATACTTAGACGTATTAGAGAGAGCCAAAACCCGGTTCTTGACGAAGAAATATCCGCAAATCTATCGGCCGAGAACCGGGAACCACGAATGTGCTTGGGTACAGGTTATGTGATGGGTCTCGTTCCGTCTGCGGCAGAACCCGGTGATATTATTGTCCGTTTCTGGAATTGCGACGCCGCGGTCGTGATGAGACCTCTGAAAACGATCCCTACTAACCCTAAAACGCTGGTTTCTTGGAGTCTTATTGGCAGAGCAAATGTAGCTGAGGTCTGTAACCGAAGATCTACGCCTGGCTATGACGTCCGTGCAGAACAATCCCTTCGGGGCATAGCTGAATCTGGACTTTCGGAGGAGTTGCCTGGCTATTTCGGCGCCGTATATGTCAACTTTGACTTGCCGACTTTGCAGATAGTCACTGCATGCATCACCACGTAAGGCTTGTGAGAAACTATGAGAACGCCGCCCAAATACAAGGCCACGGATAAGAGATGGTGATAGCAGGTGCACGTTGAGCTCCTCTTCCATGCTGCGAGAGAACTGACACAGATCAAGGCTGAAGACGGGTGGAGGCTGTTGTATTTCACAGGCTATATATATTTTTATAAAGTTCAAATTTAAATTTATTCTATTTTTAATATTTAAATATTAATTATAATAACTTTAAAATGAAAAGAATTAAATATAACTACAGCTTAATTATTTTTATATTCGATAATATTCTTTTATTAGTCTTTATAATCAAGTGTGGGCCGTGCATATTAATTTTATAATATAGTTTTTTTGTTTTTTTTTAACCCACTGTAAGTCTGTTTATCCACCCAATGGCAGAACCTCCTTGAATAGCATCGCTCATAAAAGTAAGCTCCATGCAACCTACCAATAACCAGTCTATCACTCGCTCTTGTTCATAAGCAGCAACATTCATATTAATCCTCTCGTTATCTATGGAATTTCTATCTGCTGTCACCAAAACTATCATTTGACGCAGCACTCTGATAAATAAAGTAGAAAATGAATCAGTGAGCCAACGACTCATAGCTAGGCTGTCAAGATGTGCTCGTTTCTCAGAAGCCTTATACGCTGATTTATTTGTAGAAAGTATCTTCAATCTGCAACTTCTAGATCCCCTGGAACGTCCTCTCCTTCTCATCATCGAAGAATGCAAACGCCCGGACCTCGAATGAATCACGCATGGGAGCATCATCCGCGGTTTTGACATCCTGAAGTCTCTGTGAATCGTACTACAGACCTCATCACGGCTCGAGTCGTAGAACACGATGGCCTCTTCCGGCTTCACATTGCTAACATGCCTCAGCACGTATCCGTCGTCCCATTTCAGGAAATTGCCATGCGATTGCTGTCACGACGGCGATCAGCTTGTCTCTTGCTCCCTAGTGCATACAGGGATACACGTACATCTGGCGCACATGTTTTTCTCTGGTTTTTGTTAGAGAACTATACAAGGTGTGTTTCCAAGTCGGATGAACATCTTTACTCTCTTTGATCTCTGTCCTGTCTATCCTGTTAAGAGGCCGTGTATTATGCAAGAAGTAGGACAGTCTGCCTGTAAGTCAACACTAGGGAACCTCTTCCAGGCATGAATATCCTCTTGGATCTATATGTAATGCTCGTTTATAATACTAGCAAGGCCTGTGCTTAGTGTATCTTGTTGAAGCGTCGAAGACTCGAAGTGTTGGGTTTGAGAGCTGATTCAAGCTCAAAACCGTCTATGTAAGCACTAATCATGGATGGTGAGGCTATCCCTCCTGGAGAGTCTTGTTGGCTTCGCTTCAATCTGCTCAGTCGCATATGAAATATGTATGTTCTAATGGCGCAGGGACGGTCGGTTACTTATTACTGTATCTACCCGTGGGATGTTATGGCGGGTCTCAAGTAATCGGACCTAGTGTAATCTTACAGTATTACCTAGTAAATCTCCATGCGAACAGGGGTAAAAGAGCGGTGGTCCGAACATGTCACGGTGAGACTTCGATTGCTGCTCTCAGTTGCCTATCTTGGTTGAGGCAATCCCATGTAAGCAATATCCAGCGGACAAGAAATATGGGAGGAGTGGCATCTATTCCGCCCGACCCTTCCCGGAAGGTCCAAGTCATTTCAGCGGGCTACTCGAGAACAGGGACTGTGTCAATGTCTCTGGCCTTAGAGAAGCTCCTCGATGGCCGGATCCTTCACGGAGGCACTCAAATCTTGGTCCGCGATGACGGTAAGTGCATCATCATCACGAGTCCCTATGTCCTCTCAATACTAACAATCGCAGATTACTGTCTGACGTGGATCAAGGCGTATGAGGCCCAAGAGGCAGGTGACATACAGGAGACACTGAAGCTCGTTCGCAAAGCCACTGCGGGTTTCGTAGGGACTGCCGATCTACCGCCAGCTGACTTCATGTCCGAGATGGTCGAGTTATACCCGGATGCTAAGGTCGTGTTGGTCCGTAGGGACGCGACTAGGTGGTGGAACAGCATCGCAGCCCTGACGAGCCGCACAACACCGTCGTGGCTGGGTGTAGTCCTCGCCCCGATCCCCGGCTGGAGGCATCTCGCCACGTTCGCACGACTCTACAGCCGCTCAACCTTGCGACTCGCAGGCCTAGACGACCCAAACGCAACCCCGAAGGATCTGATCGAGCACGGTGGTCCTCGTAAGTGCTGGTTTCATATCTTCTCTCAAGTCTTCTTTCGCTTTTCGGGCTATTATTCACATACGTCTATCATAGACATTCTTGAAGCCCACGAAGAAAAGGTCAGATCTCTCGTTCCGAAAGACCGCCTCCTGGAAATGGACCTCAGTGATGGCTGGGAGCCTCTGTGCAAGTTTTTAGGGGTACCGGTGCCTAACGAACCATTTCCTCGCGCGAATGATGCTAAAGCAGCAGACCAATATGCGACGAAAATTCTGTTAAAGGTCTTCATGTTATGGCAGTCTCTTCTTACCGGGGCTGGAGCTATTATCTACTTTGGCGTCTTACAGTGGCAGCGCAGATAGGAGCCCAAAGCTATGGGGGGCAAGGAGTAAGATTAGTGTCACTTCGGCATGAAAGAAGACCTCGGAAATAATACGACATAAGGACATGCAGTTACCTGTCTCATGTACGTCACAGAATTGTATTGCAGTCGGACACAAGAACTTAATAGACTCGCACCATTTCTCCATGACTTCATGGGAAATCAGTCTTATCGATTACAGTCTACTCACCCCCTGCATTACCTAACGTGACGCACTGACCACATGCACATAGCTGATATCAGCTAATGCCTGGCTGGTGGGTCGTAATATCGCGAAACAAACTTTTTTTTTCTTTCCTTCGATGTATATAAACCCACTGAAGCTCTCTCCCTCCAGTTTCTTCAATTCCTTTCACATCCAACTTTTTGGTCTTCTTGCTTCTACTTCGTCGCAGTTGACCTCCCGAGCTACGTCTCGTGCTCCCTTAGGTAAGCTCTATCCCAGTTTCCTCTCCGCCTTTATATAACTCTTCCCATCATGATTCAAATTTCCATTCATATTCGCAGTTTCCACGCTAGACGTCGCCTTGCAGCCCATACAGACGTACGATGAGCGTTATAATATGCCTTTCTTGGATGTATGACAGATGGTCTTTGCATTCGCTTTTTTCCCCGAATGATTTCGTCTGGAGCTTTCGCTAATGCATACATGGTCACCAGATAGTAGAAACACTTGATCATAAACGAAGAACCTTCCCACACTTCCTCGACTACCACCCACCGCCCTATCGCCACGATTCCCAACAGCTCGATGCCTGTCGATGCCTGATAGTGTGCTAGCAGAGTACGACTTTGGCCTGTGCTCTTCGTGAATGTTTAGCAAGATATCTCTGCGACGACACAGGATGAGGCAAACCGAAAACTGCGTCACACTCTGTTCTGAGGGTAAGCGGTCCCAATGAGTAGCTCTGCTTTTTCGGATCCTGCGGATCGCTTGCCGAACAACATGCCACTGTGATTCCAGACCGCCCGCCCTGATAAAACGTCTAGCACGCTGTGCGGGGTTAGTCCAGTAAGTATCTGCTAGAGACGGTGACAGTAAGATCTCAAGCCGGCGGTAGAAGCTTAGACTTGATGCATCATTTAGTTTCGTAGAAATGCCTACATTTCCAATAGGTCAACATTTGCTCGTAAATCTGCCCAGACTCTGTGTATTAATCACGGGTCGAGCCGAGCCAGTGGCTAGCGTCGTATCGTGACATTACTGTATCCATATGGCACAAGCATTTTACATCGTCGGTCACGAAGGTCACGCTTCAACAGGAACCTATCTGTGACCGGTAACTGGACCAATGTCAATTACTGGGCAGCACTTTATCATTGCAGTACTCTTGATAATAATAGACACGAGGCTAGACAACTGGACATTCACATATTACGGCTATTATTCCTGAGGCCGTAGATATACCTTATGGACAACATCGCTCAAATTTGGCTCTCCGTCTTTGCCTGTTATATGACCTAGGTACCTACTATGTGTTGTTCGAGCATATCGAGAATGTTGACTGCTACCAATGCAGCGTTGTCTTGAATCTCTTAACTCGCTTCGGAGTCAAGGCTACGGCGAGGGTATTAGATGAGAGCACGTATGATTGCATAGGATCAAGGAGAAATGGGCATGTAATTGGGTGATACTGTGTTACGCTGTAGAAGCATTAGCCAGAGATTGACGGAGCAAACACTTGTATCGTCGTTTGCTTTCCTCTCGTGTACGAGGTCAGCTGGGCCGCCCCAACAACACAAGTGGTCCTAAGAGCAGGTCCCATACAAGAGTAAAGAATCTGGAGCTTATCCCATGATCTTCTAGAATAGCGCTTTAAATACTTCGTGAGTCCTCATCTGTCATTGAGTAAAGATGCTAGACACGCTCTCAGTTTTATGCGGATTAGACGTCGTATGGACTTTTTTTCAAAGTAGAAAACGTGTCACTGGTGAGTCCAGCGTCACGTTCATCTGTGTTTGCAACTAGAATTCCACGTTCTCTCACTTGTGAAACGTACATTACCAGGTTGACTTCCGCCCCGTGAAGGGACCGTAGCACGACCCAAGTCAACTCGTTTGTGTATATGAAGACGTCTTCCGAGCGATTCACGGCCGAGATAAATGCGCTCGTATATCGGCTAGTCCATGTTCCTGAATAGAGACTTACGTTTACCTCTTAACTTACTACGTAAAAATATGCGATCAAATTGGTCTAAGATTTGAAAATGATCGTTTCCTCGGTTCTAGCAGTGCTCCTAGCATTTGCTATCATATACAGCCGCTTTCTACGTAAGAGAACAAGCGATGAACTACCAGAGCCGCCTGTTATTCGAACCACGATTCCCCTTTTCGGCCATATCATTGGAATGGCTCGGCATGGAAAGAACTACTACCAGCATATCAGGTAAATGTTCATTCCGTCGTATATTGATAAGAGTAAAGCTCATCTAAGCTGCGTAGGGACAAGTCTCGACTTCCGATCGTCACATTGCCACTTGTCGGATCGCACGTCTATGTTGTGTTCTCCGTCCCACTAATCCAATCTATTCAGAAGCAAAGCAAATCATTTTCTTTTGAGCCCATTCAGGCCAAGTTCTCCACGGGACTGTGCGGTGCTAGCAAGGATGCATACAACATCTTACAGAGAGACATGCATCGGGAAGGCGGCGTATACGGAGCTATTCACAATGCTATACATCACGCACTGAGCCCCGGGGGGTTTCTCAACGAGATCAATATGGTATCCGCTGGCAGCGTGCTTCATTCTGTCAATAATATCCGGCCTGGAATCAACATCAGATTGGACGAATGGCTGAGGCATGAAGTTACGTTGGCTACAACAGATGCTGTCTATGGGCCCCACAACCTATTCCGAGTGAAGGAAATAGAGGATGCATTCTGGTAAATAGCACTACCAAGAAGCCAGTATTGTCGCATAACCAGCTCACCATGATTCTTCACAGGGTGTTCGAACAAGCGACCACCAGCCTCTTTCTCCTCCCGCAATGCTTTTCGCCAAAGGCAGTTCGCAGCCGCAAAGTAGTATCAGACGCTTTCCAGCACTATTACCAGCATGGTCACCACGAACATGCCTTTGCGTTTATCAAAGACTTCTACGCAACCGAACGTCCGCACGGTTACTCTCTGTCTGATCGCTCACGGTTCGAGGTCGGAAATGCATTGGGGATGTTGGAGAATATCCACCCTGCTGTATTCTGGTTAGTCTTCTACGTGTTTTCGAATCCAAGAGCGCTGAGAAGGATTCGGAAAGAGGTCTCCGGCGTAATCACTACCACCGTGAGCGAAGCAGATGGCAATCAGATCCATCACCATGTCCTTGATCTAGCTAAAGTGAACTCCCATTGCCCCTTTCTCGTCTCAACTTTCAAGGAGACTATGCGGATACACAGTGCCGGCGTCTCGATTCGCCAGGTCTGTCAGGACACGATCCTGAACAACACCTACCGTCTCAAGAAAGGCGCCATGATCCTCATGCCGACTATCTCCATCCACACTGACCCGAGCATCTGGGGTCCGGACGCTCTCTCATTCAACTACGAGCGATTCCTATCAGATAAGACCAACACTTCCCAAAAGGAGAGAGCCTCGCCAGGTGCATTCAGGACGTTTGGTGGTGGCACAACGCTGTGCCCTGGAAGACATTTCGCTACGGCTCAAATTATGGCGTGGATTAGCATGCTGGTTATGCGCTTCGATATCGAGCCTGCTTCGGGACGCTGGGAGAAGCCGGGTGATGGCAGGTCGAATCTGGCTAATGTTATCGTGAAACCAGATCGTGATGTAGAGGTCAGGTTTATTCCGAGGGGATACTATCATGATGGGATGTGGGATGTGCGACTAGTCAACCCGGAGGCAACTCTGAGTTTAACGGTCGATGACCAGATAGATGAACGGAAAGCTTAGAGGAGTGAACTTAATTGTGGGATTATGTCATTTCAGTTAGGATCTACGGTAGAAATCGCTATAACATCTCACCTAGGGTTTTGGGGTGATTGATAATCATATGGGTTCAACAACTCAGCTCAGAGGCTGCCCCTCGAAGGTATTTACTCTGAGCAGCAAAGCCTCAGCTGCGTTTTGCGCTGAGTTGAAAATGTCATAGGAGCAGGTTGAGAGCGGGACCACGTATGAGCTTAAATCTCGATGAGTGTCCAATTCAATGTCTCAGAATGCTACGGTTTTCTTTTCTCTTGCAATGATAAGCATATAGAGTTAAAAAAGAGAATTGCCGGTGGTAGACGTATCCCATTTCGGTATTAAGCTTGTGGCTGCTTACGGTGGCTTCTGAGGCTATGATAAGCATCTTGTTCGAACAGTTTCTAAAGAAGTGCACAGAGCTTTACTTTTGAATGTTTATGAGTCAATTTTCGCAAAGAACAATATTCACCTACGGCTTTAGCTACTACGTAGTTTGATGGATAGCTATACAATGCGTTCACCTAGATATATTCTATAAAGGACATATGAATGTATATGCGCCTATCTTGCTGAGACAGGAATCTCGTCCTCTTTCATCCGCCGGTCGCTGACCAACTACCTAGGTACATAACAGATAAGTACACATTCAAAAGAAACACTAGATAGGTAACATTGTGACCAGAATTGTCTGAGCGAGAGGGGTCGGGCTGAAGGGGTTGGACAAGAAGTCCGGGGAGGGGGGGGGGTCAAAGCGTCAATTGCCTATCACGAGCAGATAAATATTTCGTCTCGATGGTCACAATGCAGGGAAGAAAGATATTGTGCAAAATGCCAGGGCGCATGCCGGGGACGAACGGGGTGCGGGAGGGTTGGGGAATTGTCTAATAGGTTGGTTTTGTTGGTTAGCTGGCTGGAACTCGAGGAATCGTGGCGCGGGACTTTCAAGACATTGCACGCTTTGTCAGATACGATTGTAGTGCTAGGTGAGGATAAGATATACATAGGAAAAAGAATGTAAGAAAAGAAAGAAAGGGAAAGATATGTTAAATTTTCAGCTATCTGTAGCTTCTTCTACAGATTACTCATTTTTGTCCCATGTTTGTACTGCAAGTTGCCTGTACGGAGTATATATATCACCAATACGATTGACTACTATTAGTAAATGAGTATTTTGTGGAAACTCGAGACCAAACAGCAATAAACAACCAAGAGCACAGACAAGCGCACAATTCACTTCATGTAGAAGACGAGAAAGGATATAACTGATTGCAGTCTCATTATTGATTTCCAGCTCGGAACAGTATGCATCTGACAATGCGCTAACCCACATCGACATTAGATGCATGAGTCCTACCGCGTTTCATGTGTGCTGGGGAAACTGATACTGCAGGAGATATCTGTAGTTCTTGCCGCTTGGGTTATATGCCCATGCTTCTTACTTGCTTGTGTCGGAGGATGATCTGAATCAGTTCGTGGTGCCTTAAGTACATACCTAACTCTTATCTGTTGTTCCCGCTTCTACAGGTTCACGGGCTTGGTTCTTCGGTCTCCTCCTCTCTTCGTTTTCAGGAAACCTCTATGTAGGTATTTAGATCAAACCAGAGAAGGCACACCCCCCTAGAGTTTTCTGTACCTCTTCTAGCTCCAAGCTTCCAGCCCGGACAGACTCCACAATCAATAATACTACCTCGCAGCTAAAAGCCCCCTACTCCCTACTACGGGTCATACTACGACGGGCCTGCCCCCCCTATACTGCCTGTACCCCTATCCATAGCGCGGCCGTATGCACCACCGAGTACTTGCCCAGGTACAGGTTAGTGGGCACTAGGTAAGATCACCCGTGGCCCAACTAGGAAATGGTGCCTATCCCGTACCCGCCCCTGTGGGAATCCATCAATTATCCATCCCGCCTTTTTTTTGTTTCAGCGCCAATCCGACGCCGCCTCGACTTATCGACCAACTTGCACTGCCCTGCCGTCTCATCGAAGGCGTAGAACCAACAGTTGATAGACCGGTCGAGTGCTATCGATTGATGGATTTCCGCGTGTTGCTCCCGGGCGCCGAATGCTGAATTCGACCTCGAATCCCCCTGCCCATCCCGCATCGCCAACCGCCCCAGCTCTCCGGATCCACGTCGTCGCCGGCCATTCCTTGCACGGGCGTGCGTTCTGGTTCGCACACGAGGACGACCTGCTCATTGTGTCGCCTCTAATGTCTCCCCTTCGCTGCCAAAACTTAAATCGCCTCTGCCCCCAGGCCGCATACCGATCCGTCAACGCCCCCAACGTCTCGTAATAGTACTCTAGAAGCTACCAGGTAGCCGTCGGCATTTGCCCAGCTCAGCTCGGGTCACTCTGCGAAATCCGCAATCCGGCCCAATCCTCCAATCCTACCATCCTCCCGGTCGGCATCAATCAAGCCCGTGCTGGCTTAAATCGGCTTTAAATCTCCTCCCCGGCGTGGACGGGGTCCGTCGTCGACTCCCACGATGTCGTTGAATGGGCTCGACGACGTCAAGGTGAAAGAAGCCCATGACGTCGCAAATGGCGAGCCCGGTGGATGGTAAGCGACCTTCCCGCAATTCCCGCTCTTTTTTTCATTGATTCCGGGTTCCCGTTTCTCGCTACCGTCAACTTTTGCCGAATATAAGGTAGAATATATAACGGCGGGAAGAGGTGTTTCTGTCATATCGCTTGCCTCCTTTTTAGCCGTGGCTGTTTCCCAAAACCCGGAACAAGCCGCGCCCTGCCATCATCTCTTCAAGACACTAACGCGCTGTTGTCCCCATAGGTTCCTTCTCAAATATGCGAGTCGCGATGAGGTCGACATCCTCGACACGGGTACTGGCGGCATTTCCGACATACGCAACGCCATCGCAGAATACAAGGACCCTTCTCCACTCTATGGCTTCTTACGGTACAGGCGGAGGAGTGTGATTGTGAAATATATTCCAGACAACTGCTCGAGGCTAATTCAAGGTACGCGATATGGAGATCGGCACTGATTCGGGAGCAGCGATTGGCTAACAGCGAGTGTCTACTTCTATCTAGCCCGCGCAGCTGTTCACTTCAACGCGGTTTGCGACCAGTTCACCCATAATACCACCTTCGAGATCACCGATCCCAAGGATTTGAAGGATAGTAAGCTTTCAGCAGCCTGCTCGCTTCACGCCGCCTCGGGCTCTTCGTCCTCTTCGAGTAGTTCCCTGCGCAGGCGAAGGTTAAACGAGATCGCCGAGGAAGAAGAGGAAGAAGAAAGAGAAAGAAAGCGGCAGTCGGTCGTCAAGGAAGAGAATCGTCCAACGTCATCCATATACTCGGAAGCTCCTGTCTCTCCTTCACCGCGCGAGGCACCTGTCGTCCTGGACCGCCTGCAAATCACAGATCCGTCTGAGACTACCTTTGCTTCTACCAAAAACCTTCCAGATTTCACCGGAGCACATGTACCGCTTTCGCCTACCAAGTCCGAGTTCAATCGCCGTTTATCTTCGCAGTCAGCTCGTCATGAAGTATACAGCTCTGCCTCCTATAGTTACGGGAAAAAGGTCAAACTCGGTCCTCGGCCGTCTTTGGATGCTCACAAGAGACCCCCTGCTACCGAAAATATCCGTCCTATCGCCGCGCTTCCCGCGGGATTCAAGTTCTTTAAAGGGTCGAAGAAGGGCAAGTCGCAGGAGCAGGGCCAAAGTGAACAGGTGGATTTCGCCTCCCCGGCAACCATGCCTGCACCAGGGATATTCTCAGCGTCCACTGACGATCATCTACCCCCACGACCCGCGACGAGTTCCGGAGCATCTATCAAGTCGACGGTAACTTCGGTAACGCCGACACGAGAGGGCAAGATGACACCTGAAAAGGCTCGACTGATGAAGGCCATGAAGCTTCGGGAAAAGAAGATGCAAGATGCTAAGGCAGAGCTATTGGCTGCGAGTAGCGAAAAGCTTTCGGAAAACATTACTGAAAAAGCACCCAACGTGGAATCCGAGAAGTCGCTCCCCGTGCAAAAAGAAAATCCTAGTCTTGCTAGCCCGGATGCTGATACTTTCCCTATTCCTCCGACAACCAAAACTGAAGTGCATCCGAGGGAGAATGTCTTGGACTCGCACCCTTCCTCCCCGGGTGCTGCTTCGTCTACAGGCATTGGCGATTCCACGAAAGCATCTTCCTTGTCCGATTTGACCGATGAAACTATTCACGCCTCCAAGGAACTCGAGCGAGCCCACGATGAAGAAGTTGAAGAGGGCCAGGCAGAGCTCTCAGACACGCAGGATAAAGGCGCTACAAAGCCAGCCAATACGTCACGACCTGAAACAATAGACAACGTTGTCTCACGCGATCAGCTTACAAAAGGTGCTGGGGAATTTGCTCAAATGCCAGAGAGCGACACAAACACTTCACAAAGTACGGGCAACATGACTACAAAGTCATTGAGCCCTGATGGAGGTTCTCCCGACTCTACAGCAACCTCGAGTGACAGAAAAAGTTCCGGTGAGGCGCGAGCCCAAGAAGCACCTGCTGGCGAGCAGAGTGTTTGTGAAAATCAACCGGGAGCTTCTCCATCCACATCCATTTCACACGGCCTCAAGTCTTCAACTTCGCCACCAACACCAACCGCTCCGAGCCTCAAATCAAAATTTTCTAGAAAAGACGTTGCTGTTCCTACAGAGCCTTCTATCAACCTTCACGAGAGAACGACTACTGCTCCCTCAGCCGCTAACTACGAATCCTCAAAACCGGACGTGCCATCGAAACACGGGCCCGAGATCCTGTTGGCTTCCCCACCAAACCCAATTAAACACAAAGTCACAGTTGATCGAATTCGCACTGATTTGCCAGCGAAAGGTGCATCCCAAGTAGAGCCTTCCGATCCTTTGGATGATGATGCTTTGATGGACGAGCTGCAGACCGCTACTGTACAAGAAGCAAAACCGATGCTCGTTTCTAAATCGCCCATAACTCCTGTCTTCCCCAGCCCAGGTAGCCCACCAAGAAAGGACCCGCGTTTACCGCGCGTCGCATCTAACCCTATGCGCGGTTCACTTCTCATGCCTGTGGATATATCCCAGGCCAACAATGCTAGGAGTGTATCATCAGGTGGTGCCACATTTTTGAACACACTTCACCGTAATCCGTCTAACGCAAGCATACAATCGAAGAAGAGCAACGTAGGGTCGAGTATTTCACAGCGCATCAAGGCTTTGGAGGCACTGTCTGGTAATCCGAACGAAGATCGGCCAAAGTCAGCAACGCCGTCTTCTACTTTCTTCACTGTCCGCAAGCAGAGCACAAGGGAGCCGTCAAAATCGCCCTCGCTTGTAGACCGCGCCAGTTCTCTCACACGCCAGCCACCCACGCCCGAGCGTTCGCGAGAGCCTACGCCCGAGGCGCCTAATGCAAACCGGGAGAGGTCCGGCTCGGTAGCCAGCAAACTGACCATGTTCGAGGGACAGAACGCGCCACGCGGACGGCCCGAGTCTATTCAGGTCACGGCTCGTATCATTCGTGGTGCGGCCTCGCCATTCGCAAACCTGGCAGGTTCGTCTAGGAAGCCTGGTGATGTTGCACCCGCAGAGTTGAGGCAATCTACTTTGCTGGTGGACGTTCAAAGGGCACAATCTGTTACCCCCCAACCTCTATCAGAACGGCCTCCGGTTGTCGAACGTCCAAAGACGAGCGTTTCGGAGGTACAAGAACCAAAGCCGAGCCCTGAAGTTACAGATAAACAGGCTAAACGACGGTCTTCCATGAGTCTCATGAAGAACTTTTTAAAGGAACACACTCCTCTCAGCAATAAATCGACTGAGCAGCTGACGGCCACATCGCCTGGACCTGCGCCACTCAAATCCCCTAGCCACTCACCTTCAGTTCACCAAACTTCTAGCTTCGCACGGCGTCTGTCAACATCCAGTCGTCGGTCATCCTTCACTCAGGAGGTTGACAATGCTTCGATGTCAGCCGCTACAAGGTCTTCGTCTCGTGTTAGTGACAGCGGCTCAGCCGAGGATGACATGTCTCTGAGTGACAAGAAATCCAAGAACCGCACATCGCGGTTCATGCGCCGATTATCCAGCTCATTCGGTGGCGCGCGCAAGAGCGGTAGCGCCACCATCTCGCCCACGTTGAAGGAAGAGGATGCGGACCAGCTGGAGAAGAGTTCCATGCTTGCCAAGCAGCAAGTGGCATCACCGACGATCGTGTCATTCATGGGGGATGTAAACGTCCAGTTCCCCGATAACCTCCTGTGGAAGCGTCGGAGTATGTGCCTCGATGCGTCCGGCTTCATCTTCCTTAGTACCATCCAGGGCGGTGCTACCAAGGGGAAAGACGCCGCGGGAACGAAGCGATTTTACCTCGGCGACTTCCGCAAACCATATATCCCGGACGTAGAAGTCCAAGAATTACCCAACAGTGTTGTGCTGGACTTTGTGGAGGGTTCAAGCTTACAGATTGCCTGCGGTGACCGTGCCGGCCAGCAAAATGTCCTGCGCAGTACGTGTCTCTACCATTATCGTCTTTCATTTGTCTGGTTGTATAACTAACGTGATGATAGCTCTTCAAGAGGCACACCAAAGCCACGCAGCCGGAAACTGAGCGGGCGTCTGCAATTTCTCTACGACTCAGACCACGAATTTATCATCATCCTCCTCCTCCTCCTCACTCATGATAGATACCCCAACACCACCTTTCTTCCCCTCGACGTGTCGTCGCGTCGGCGATCCTGCTGCATTCTCATTTGTGTTACCCCCAAAAAGAAACATGCACTCCGCTACAATCTTTGCTAGTGGGAGGCAAAGTCGGCCACGGCCCAATCCGCTAGATGACGGGCATGTCTGCTATCTGCTTGACAGCATGTAATATTTTTTCCCTTTTTTCTTCGCGATACCTGCCAAGCGGGTATCTCTTCCTTATTTTGACTTCATAATGTGATACCACCCAATCTCGTGTTAGGGTTTTTTAAGCAAGGTTCGGTCAGTACTACGCAAGTCTCGCGACTACCTGTGATTCTAGCCTACCATAATCATTACACCCACGCGCGGATGGAAAAAGGGGGAGGAGGGTGAAGGGCGCTCGTCGCCAGAGAGGCCAAGTGCATGTACAAGCGATCTGAAAGATGGCGGGGAACATTCTGTATATAATTGAATAATGCATGTCGAAATTGCCGCAATTGGCGCGTCTAAAGAAAAATCAGCAGCCTGATGGAGTGCTTCGTTCGCGATGGTGCCTTTGATACTTTGGTTCTTGTGAATCTGCAGATAAGATATCTGAATATGAGTGAGAGTTGTTGCGCATTGTTTGATTACACAGCATGGCATGGCATGGCATTGCTTAATTTGTCTGCTTTTTACCAGGCTGACTAGCCTAACGACGCCCCTTCTCCGCGCTTTAGAACAATAGTAGGGACAGCGCTGAATAATAGAACAATGCACACTGGACCCCTTTAAGGCCGGGACTCCAGTGTGGAAACAGAGGGAACCCCCGCGTCCTTGGAAACAGTGTCCTTGGGCGACACCCGTCAAACTTAGGCACTGTAGTACCTAGAGTTCGAACTTGAATGCGCTAAGGCACAGCCAATAATGAACGATGCCGGCGACCTTTAATTCTGCCTCAATGCGTCGAGGCCCAAAGGAAAAACCTTAGACTTATATATATTTACATATGTGCTTGCATCTCTTTTACGAAATTGAGTTCATCATTTCCATCCAGCAATCAGTATCGACATCAACATCGACATCGGCATTGGGATCATCTATCAAACCGTCCACATATTTCGTGAACGAGTTACTTACGCTCGCATATCATCACCTCCCTGTTTTGGCAATACACAGTATCTCATACAGTAGCACCGACCGCACCATCTCTCCACGGTGGGGGACCTTCTTTCAATTTTGAAATTCTTACAAGCAGTGAGCGAGAAATATCACTATACGCACAACACACACAGACACAGCGATGCACATGCTACCCACCACCATGGCCGGCGACGTTTGCGCCGAGCCCATACTGT
The DNA here is from genome assembly GCA_022593225.1 of Xylaria sp. FL0064. Taxonomy (NCBI): domain Eukaryota; kingdom Fungi; phylum Ascomycota; class Sordariomycetes; order Xylariales; family Xylariaceae; genus Xylaria; species Xylaria sp. FL0064. The sequence continues at coordinate 161,941 of JAJKLE010000043.1, read as the reverse complement.
CGGGCGCGTCCCATTTGTATCCCCTTTATCGCGGCGAATTTCACAGCCATGGCAAAGAGAACTCATCATCATCATCACTACGACCCTCACATCATGAGTCATCCCAGTCGGCCGAACCGGCCCCGCTATTATACCGGTGCTCGTCCGTCTCATCCATCTCATCGATATATTCGATGTTAAGCACAGATTCGACATCGACCACCGACTCCTCGTCGCCCGACGAGGCATTTCCCGTAATCGGGATACTGAAAAAGCCTAGAGGGCAATTTTATCGCGGGAGCGCGACGCAGCCTGATAGCAGTCGAAATAGTAGTAGTAATAACAACAGCAATTGGAGCGGCGAGGAATACAGTCATGACATTGATGACGACAATGAGCAAGTTGAGAAAGACAAGAACGAGGAAGAGGATGACAATGACGACGAGTGCAATTGGGAAGATGAGGAAAGCGAATGCGAAATCGTCTTTGAGAGAAATGTCACGTTTAACGATCCCATCGCGACGGATCTAATCAGCGGGGCACCCGTGTCGCCATCTCCGCATTCCAGGATCGAGTGGACGGCTCTGCGGGCCAGAGCGCTTCTGGAGCGGATGAGAAAGGCGGATGAGGGAGAGTGGGTGGATTGTGACGACGAAGACGAGGACGAGGAAGATCAGACAGGCGAGACGGGGGATATACCTCCAGAACTGCGACGCATGCGCGAGCAGGAGCAGGAGCAGAAAGAGTGGGAGAGGGAAGGGGGAAGGGGAGATGCTGCAGCTGATGTGGAAGACTTGGTCCGTGAGATTACGGAGAAAGTTGTTTGTCTCGTGGAGCAGAAATAGCATAACGATTATGATGACAATGACAACAATGATAATAATAATCACAGTGATGTCCATGGTGATGAAGTGAAGCTAGGAGGTTAATTGAACTTATTGAACATCTACAGCCCTGACTCTCCTGAACCGCCGAACTCGTTCGCGTCAAATGTATTTAGGATATGCTTAGATTACCACAACTCTGTATAACATCCACGCTCTAATGTTACGAAAAGAGATGGAAATTCAATAATACTGTAAGGCTCACATCCCAGCCTTTCTGGATAAAGAAGGAGAGACCCCGATTTGAAATCTACTCTGCAGTAATGGGGTTTTCGAAACGTTCACTTGAGTCTAATTAGGCTAACAAACCAGCCCTTTAGGTCTGTAATCCTCATAAAGAACCTCCAATCTCCCGCTCCAGCTAGCTAAAGCTTAAACATGGCACTGAAGAATTTAATTAATCAAAATCCCCGGAACTAGACTGACTCGACTGACTCTCGATGGCAACAGAAAGCGAACCGAAAAGCCCTGAGAATGAACCACCCTAGAGACCAATGCCCAATCAACCAATCAAATGCTCTCCTGACAGTGTACCATTGCCCTGTTCGGCAGCCCCAAAAATCACACTCGTTTCTATGCATATATTGCGCAAATTAAAACCGTATCTTTACCAAACAAGTGAGCCTATGAGCGCATCAAAGTCCTACACAAGTGATGACATCATCATCGAACCTACGACACTCAACCAACACACCTCTCGTCATCGCGGGCGCAAACGCCGCGCTCTTTGTTCGACATGGGGCTGGTTGCACGGTATTGTGCTGCCTTGCTTGCGTCTAGGACTGACGTATGCTATTTTCAATCTACCTACCACCAGGTATTTGTAGGACAGTGGCGTAGTGTGGCGTTGCGTTGCGTGTGTGGGAGGAGATGTCGTTACTGTAGGGTTAGGTAGATAAGGTTGACGACATTTCTCTTGCATCTGTCTGTCTAATTCTAAAGTATATTGCTTATATACTCACTCACTTACTTACTTACCTACTCACCTCCTTCGCATATCTCGTCAACCTCCCTAAAACATAATTCACAACCTAACGAATTTTTACCAAACCTCCCGAAACACCAAACATCACAAGAGCACCCCAACCATCACCCTAGACCACCTACCCAAATCCACAAGAAAAGAGAATAAATCCGAAAATGGGTGTAACATCCGGAGTCGCACACCTCTTCGAGTCCATAGCCGAAGTGATACGAGGAATCTTCGCGACCATCCTGTCGACGTTCAAATTCGCGATCGATAGCGTTGTCGGCCTGTTCAAAGGCTTCGTGAATTTCGTCGAGGGCACGCTTGGTTTCGCGTTTCGTAAGTCGCCATCCTCCAACGACCTCCTCGTCCTTCCTTCCGTCTTCTTATCTCCTTTGCTCGTATAATGCGAATGTGATCGATGTACTCCCCGCCGAGAGCGCCATGACTAACTTCACCATTTCCAATATAGACAACTTCTTCATCCTCGGGACATTGGCCGCTGTTGTCTTTGGCTACATGCTATATTCGCAGCAGGCGCAACAACGCCGAGGCACAGCGAAGATCAAGAATTAAGTCGGAAACACCTACTTGACGTTAATTCCCTTGGTCCCCTGGTCCCTTGGCTACAGACGTACAGAGTCAGGATAAGATGGATACGCTGCCCAGGGCAATAAAGCATACGAGCATTTCTTTTATACCACTTACCACTTAATGGATAAGATGGATACGATGGACGAGACGTACGGACAATTTCATAAACGAACAAGAAACCCCTGTAATAATAGCAATACACCAACCCCGAGTCACGAGAAACGATAGGAATGAATAAATACCCAATTTGATCTTCATAGCTTTCTCTTGTCGAATTATTGAAAGTATTCAAAGTGATCCAATACAAGTAATCCATTCTGCCTAACCATACCTGTCGTAAACAAACTATACATAAAACTGCTCCTCCTTCTGCCCCTACGCCTCCTTAAGCTCCTACCGTTACTGTTCCCAGTTACCCATAATCTAACACAACCCAAGTACCTACCTAGGTAAGTAATGAAACCAACAATCTAATCTTGATTAATTAATGACCCGGTCGACATCCACACATGGGACAGACCCCAATCTCCTTGTCACGGCGTCTCCCAGGGACCGCGAGACTAGGATGCGCCAAGTTCGTCTTCACCTCCTGTATCCCCTTACCCTGAGTATCCTTCTCATCACCCTTCCTAACACAACCTCGATCAACACCACCTCTACCAACACGATAAAGATCCAAGAACTCCTTAGACTGCGCAGGCGGAGTCCCGTCGCGGACGACGCGCCGCCAGATCGTAGCGACGTGCTCAGCCAGGGGCGAGGGAGAGCGTTTGGGGGGATATTCAGGAAATGCAATAAGTTCGGAGTGTTTCGGGGCATATTCAGGACGTTCGGAGCATTCGAGGTACTCGGGACATTCAGAACATTCAGGACTCTCTTCTCGGCGTTCTTCGCACTCTTTCCCCCTGCACTCTATTTCTCCGGGTGTAAGGGATATAGGCGTTCCTTCGCAGCTTTCGTCGCTAAGACTCTCGCCGCCTGCGACGGTGCTGTCCCAAGCGACGGTTTTCGGCTTCGCTTTGACACTATTTCGTAATATTGGGTGCGATCTCATTTGTCTGGGCGTATTTAGATTCGAGGTGGTGTTTGCGTTCGCTTTGGGATGGGCATCGGCACCGGGTGCTAAGGAGGTAGACGCAGCGCGACATCTCTGCCCGTTCCCATTCCTGTCCCTATGCCCCTTTGGTTTAGAATGTAGGTGGTCATACGCGCACAACCCCCTATATCCATCCGAAGGCCGAAGAAGGGGGTCGTCAGCGACGATCGAGGGCCGTTTATAATGCGTCTTCGACGGAGATAGGTCAGGGATGTGGTGTAGCCCTTTCATTCTTTCTGTATCTCCTAAGTCCAGCGGGAGCGGGGAGTAGGACCTCTCACTACTACCACCGCAACTGCTACCGCCTTGACTATCGCCATGACTATCCTCACTATCGCTATGAAGAATGTCGCCCGTGAAATGAGAATTGTCGGATTCGTTCGATATCCGCTGCTCACTCATCCGGTGCTGCGGCTGTAACAGGGGCAGCGGGGATAGTGATGCCCTCCGGGAATCGGGTGCAGATAAGGAGGCGAAAGGAACAGACGGACGTGTACGAGGAGGAGATATTTCCATCTCTGTTTCGACTTTACTCCCATTCCGCTCATTCGTCGGTTCCTTCGCCTGCGGAACCGTATCACTCACTTCTAAAGGATCTATCCGTGGCATATCCCGGCGCTTAGCAAACGACGCGACAGGCGGGAAATGGACATCAAGGACGGAGCGCGGCGACCAACAAGCCTCTCTTCCCTGCCCATCTTCTCTCTCCTCTTCCTCGTGGCAAACATCGTCCCTTTGACCACTGACACCCTTCATTTCCTTCCGGCCCCGCCCACTACCAGGTAAGAGACTCATCCATCTTGGCAGCGGCTTCGCAGGATGCGGTCTAAAAGCAGGTGTATTAATAGGGTCGAAGATAGACACATAGAGCGCCGCGTCGAAAGGCACGAGACATTCGAGCTGTGCAAACCCGGGGGTTCTGGAGCGGCGGTAGTGTAGCTTCGCGAGCGTCTCTCCTTCTTTACCATCCTCTGCGATGTAAGATAAAGATGATGCCGTGGGAGAAGCTGGATGAGCGGGAGGGATAAGATCGGGTGGAGGGGTTATAGAGCTATCGCCGCCTAGGTGACTTTGTCGTGCCGTGTTTCTCGTCGCGGTACGGGGACTTGGACTTTTATTCTTGTGTCGAGCCTGCCACCTCTGCCGGCTCAGACCTCCGTCCGCGACATCGATTCGCCTGAGGGCTCTCTGCAACAAAGCATCTCGGTCGTCGTTTTCGCAGGCGACGGCACAGTTGGCGCACATAGGGATCTCCGTGATCTCCTTTCCCGTCTGCCTTCCCATTTCTATTCCGCCCATTCGCTCTCCCACTCCTCCTCCAATACCCATACCCATATCCATGGCCCCTTCTCCTCCCCCTTTCCCAGCCTCAACCTCACCATCACTACCATCACCCTCACCGACCCCAACCTCCCAAACCCTGTCCCTCCCCTCAAACAACTCCCTCATACCCGGCGCCGTAACAACAGCTCGATTCCCACAAAACAAACACCCATAGCAAGCACGATGCCAGAAGCACCATCCCAGACTAACGCACTCGTCACCGCGGCACACGACCTCGCCGCACACCTAGCAGATGGCCAGATCCATGATCGCCTCGAAGCATCTGTCACAGGTCAGACGCGCGGCGCGTCCGAGGACGTGTGGGGGTCCACGGGAGAGATGCCAGCAGAAGGTGCATGTGAAGAGGTTGCGGTTGTGGTGATGGTTATGGGGTTGGTGAGGATGGGGATTTGGCATCCTCCTTTGGTAGAGATGATTCGGTTGATAGGTAGGTTGGTGGATGGATGGATGGATGGATCGCTGGGTCGGCTGCGTCTGGTACTCGATAAAGATACTGATTCAACTGAAGAATGTAACACGAGCGAGCAACTCGATAGGTAGGTAGGTAGGAGGTAGGTGTGAGTGATAGGTGACAAAAAGGTGACAATCTGTCAGAGTGTTAAGATGCCGGCTTACTCCAGTACCTGCCTACTTAGGATATTTTTCCCTATGTGAACAGTGACGGGCAGGATTTTAAGGGGTTCTTCAAGACTTGTAGGTTAGCAGTGTTTGATGAAGCACTCGCGACCTACCAACAAAGATTTCACATATCGAAGGAACAATTAAGTGGTGAGTGCCTGAAGGAAACAGTATTTCCGCCCAGAGTCATCTAAGAGACCGAAGAGAAGCGACATTGCAGGTACCTAATTATCCGCGCTGGGAGCCCTACATCATCACGAGAGCTTAGCAGTAAATCCTGTACTATCATGACCTTCGACAGTAGCACCACGAACACGGGTAACAAGATAAGTTGAGTGAGGCAATCGAGATCAGTGTCGAATTGAGAATATCAGAATTATATACAGGACCCTCAATCCCTATTTGCATTTGCAATCATTCCGAGCATTAGTACCACCTCAAACGCCATGTGCCATGTACCATTTAAAACGCCTTCATTACCATCCTACCCGCCCACCAGACCATCCTTCTCTGAACCCCATAAAAAACAAATCCATCTTTTCTCTGTTCGTACAGAGAGTCATTCTTATCACAAAACCTAACACCATTTTGCATGAACTTGAACAATAAAGCAAATGCCAGATCACGATGTGACCGAGCTCATATCGTCATGACGAGAAATGTATACACCCGAAGTATTGGACTGTACACCTCCAAGCCATGACATTTTCTCTCAAAACGAAGCTCTTCTGGGCTCTTGCATGGGTTTGCCACTTTGCTGGGGCGAACAATAGGGTTAGGGCCAGCATCATGACAGTAATGAAACTGTGCAAGTCGTCCTCATAACCGCAGAACGTCAGAAGCTAAACAAGTCAAAACAGAATTTTTGGAGGCCCGATCGACTATCTCCGGATTTTGGGTTGAGCCAGCATATTTAATCGGCTGAGACTCAATCCAGTTCTCTTCTTCTGCGGGCTAGGAGTGGGAGGCGTGGAGCTAACCGCCTTCCTTGTAGGGGATGCCTGGGCGATCAGCTTCGGAGCCACGAGGGCGTATCCTTCGGGTACCGGCGTGTTCTTACGCAGCTTCTTCGTAGCTCGCTTGGCCCCTTCGTCTTCGCCGTCTTCATCATCGTCTGAACTAGCTCTATGACGCTTTTTGTTGATAATGCCGTGGGGAATACTTTTACGTCGGAGAGGATCCTTGTTTTCCTTGTTTGGCGAAGCCTCCGACGCCGAGGGAAAGGCGCCAGGCATACGGATCGAAGAAGTAGTCGATTCACGAACCTGTCGAAGACTAGCCTGACCGGCGGCTGAACCAAAGCCCTTCGAAGGGCTGTTGTCGAAACAGATGGTATGATCACTGCGGAACGTGAAGGTGCTAGGACCAGACTCGAGTACAGGCTCGGATTGGTCCTCCTCAACTTCGTAGGCTGAGAGGTCAGGATAAGCGACTTCACCGGTGGTAGATTGCTCGCTGACAACTCCTTTGCCGCCAGCAACGAATTTGGGAGCCGGAAGTTTAGCCAGCTTCGTGGATCTCGGGATACTAGGCTTCACGGGTGAAGGGGATTCTTGAGCCATCGCGGCCTGCTTTGTGTCTGGCGTGAAAATGACATGGCGACCGTGCTTTCGTCCTGGGGTGGTGAGAGGCACAGCAGGGAACGTCTTGTCTGTCAGGCCGATTCGGACGGGTGTCTTTGCAGTGAGAGTAGAAGGCTTAGGAATGGCAGATTTGGTCTTCGATCCACTTGGTTGTCGTTTCAAGATCGACTTGATCCGACCGAATCGGCCGGGCGTTTCGACTTGTGTAGGTACGTTAGTGCTTTCAGCGACCAGATTGTTCGCAGTACCCCACATCTTCAAGCTACCGAAACCCTTCTTGCTAGGCGACCGAGCCAGTGCTCCCAGATCTGTCTTGCTAGGAGACCGGAGCAGGGAACTCCCGACCTTAGCGGAAAAGCTATTGACCTTCTGGAAATCCGGCTGGCTAGGCGACATGACCAGGCTAACGGTAGGTGTCTTTATGGAATTAGTGCGAGCCAACGAAGACTTGGTTGGCGTCATCAGGCTGCCCAGCGTCTGCGAACGAGGAATGCCAGAGCGTAGCGAATCATTGCCGCTGCTCTTAGGTCGCGGGATCGACGATCCATCTCGAGACACGGGGCGGAGGGTCGAAGCATCATCTTCTATACGTTGACGAACACGCTTCGAGGGGTGCTCGGGTGCCTCCCGATTCTTTTCCATGAATCTGGCCAGCGGGCGAGGAGGAACGGTCTTGGAGCGTGCCGAGTCGAGCTCGTCAAGGTTGGCCTTGGACTGGCTGCGCTTGATGCCTTGTTTGAGGGGAGTCACTGGTTTGGCGGCAGAAGCGGTGCCCTTGACGGGCGTGAAGCGACCGGGAGCAGCGCGGAACGACGAGGCATGGCCTTCGATAGAGTCCATCTTCCTGAACTCGGCCATATGAGCAGCACTGAAGCGATTAGACTTTCCCTTGGCGGCAGCGATCTTGCGTCGGTTAGCAGCTTCTTCGGCGCGCTCGCGGTCTCGTTCGGCAGCTAGTTGTGGCTTGAGCTTGGCAGCGGCTTCACGCACAGCAGCCATCATCTGCTGGGCCGCGGGTCCAAGCTCCTCGTCGGCAGCAGCGCCAGGCCGCGTATATCGAAAGGTGAAATCGCCGGTGGGGGCGGGAGTCTTGGAAGGCGTATTCTGAATCATGGCCTCTATGGGGGTCTTCCCGTAGTCGATGTCGGTGAAGCCGTGCCTCAGGCCGGACGACGGAGCAGCCGTGGTCAGGTGGAATTTGCTGGGGTGCATCTCGGACTTGGCGAGCTTCAGCGGCGCCGCCGTCGAGGGCGTGGCCGGCTCGGGAGCGGGTGAAGACATGGTTTTGCTGCTGCGTTTCTGCTTTTTCTTGCGGCTGGCGACGCGAGAAGGCATCTCGTCTTCTGTGTCATTTGCGATCGGGTCGGGCGAGCCATGGTTTTCGATGACGGATGTAAGCTGTTCTGGCGCAGGAGAGTCCTTGCTTCTCTATTTGTTGTTTTCATTATGTCAGTCAAGGAGCCTTGAGCTGTCAAACAATTGCCGACAGACAATCAGATGTCTATTCCTTTTCTGCGCACAATGTAGTCAAGCAAGATCGGGAAGACACAATTGTCGTGGTGAAGAAGCGGTGAGGCTAAATGTAGATGTGGTGCGCGCGCTTGGGTTTGTTTATCTACAGTGTTTACTTACCAGAGAAGCCGAAGCAATGCGCGCCGACCGGCGACATCGAGGCGACATGATGAGTAGCGGTGTCAAGTATTCAGAATTATCGAGGTTCGTATGGCTGCCAATGTTTAATTGTTGTTGGAAGGGAGGAAAGCGAAAAGACTGAGACAGCTGGTGGATGGGTCAGTCTATGATGGTTAGAGGTTAGATAGATGGGGGGGTAGCGGCTGGAATGAATGGGGGATAAAGAGGGCAGATAAGGGGACCTATAGCAGATAGATACCTCGTCGATTAATACCTAGGGGCAGGTGGAACGTGATGTCACAAGAGACACGCGACGTCAGATGGTTCCGGTTCGACGAAGGGAAGATTGATAAGGTAAACAGTACAGGACCCGGACAATGTTTAGGGCTCATCCGGTGCGATTTTTAGTCTACTAAATGTGGGTAAGCTTCGGGTCGTTCCTTGGGAGACGGGAGCTCCAAAAGGAAACAAAAACATTACCTAAATGGTGAAGGTAAGACCTGGTCTGTGCGCCACGCCAAAGCAACACCCATTCAGCGCCCATTCAGTCCGTTTGCCCCACAAAAGGACCCTGAGCTCCAGCCCTGAGAAATGCCCCCACCTCTGCCGTCACAGCGTCGTATCACATCGATCTACTCGGTACCCGGGCTAAGTACCTACTAAAATGTATGCCGGGTATGGAGTGCAAACGTCTGACATCATATGTAAACATGAATTTGATAGGAAGGATAGCAGTCTGAGGTAGTCTTCCTATCAAAATTCATAAGAAAGTACATTAAATACGTAGGTTATACTCCAGAGTAGTGAAGTTGAAAGATCTAGAATGTCTTGGCGCTCTTACAATGCAGGTTAGGTTACTTACAGCAACATCGAGCTCCGCACCGCGTCTTGATTGACTCACTTGAATTGTTATGAATGCAATGAATATATCACAAGCTAGTAGCGTATTATAAATATAATGAACTGAGATATTTGACAGGAGAGATATGAATTAATCAGCAGTTCTTAGAAAAGTCGTTGCGGTCTGTTAGGCGTGCGCTTAAATGACTTCGTAAGGGCGCGCAACTACGGATGCACGCTACGATACAAAATATCGTGCTGCAAGCTCATTGGTCCTACTCGTCGCGCAGCTATCTAATCGGGTAATGTTCCAATCTGGGATGTTGAGGAATCTAAGGCGTCTCAACGCGTCATTGCAGCGGCATGGGGCGCCGAGTACGTTGTTGCATTGCCATTTGACGGGAAGAATGATAGAAGTCGAATTACTATATAAGAAACCAAAACCGCCCGCAACTCTCGAAATGTATTTTCCGCACGGGGAGTCATCATCACCAATCAACCTATCGGAGCCGATACGGCCACTGGCCAGCAAGAATTCACCCGCACCGCTTACGTTTCACAGCATATATATAGGGAATAAGATCTACGCAAGCTGAGCGAAAGAAGTTTTTCACTGAATCTTTCGGCCTGACTTACCATATCTCGATACCTGGACACTTATTGATAAATAAGCATCACGAGTTGACCATTCGCCACAATGGCAAACATAAGGCCATACAAGATTAACATCGGCGAGTCACAAATCAAAGACCTGAAAACCAGACTCTCGCTCGCCAAATTTCCCGATGAGCTCGACGGCGCAGAATGGGACATGGGGGCGCTCCTGGCCGACGTCAAGCGACTAGCAAAGCACTGGGAGACATCGCACGACTGGAAGAAGGCCGAAGCCGAGCTGAACGAGCTCCCGCACTTCGTCACCGGGATTCAGTGCGATGGCTTCAGGCCACTAGCGATCCACTTCGTGCACATCCGCAGCAAGGTCAAGGGCGCCATCCCGCTGCTCTGGATCCACGGCTGGCCGGGGCATTTCCACGAGGGCGTCAAGATCATGAAGCCGCTGACCGAGGGTGATGGCGTCGAGACTCCGGCGTTCGACCTCGTGGCGCCGTCGCTGCCCAACTTCGGCTTCTCCGAGGGCCCGCGGGAGCGCGGGTTCGCGCTGGCGCAGTACGCCGAGACGCTGAATAAGTTGATGTTGAAGCTGGGGTATAACGAATACGTCACGCAGGGCGGTATATCGACCACCACCTCCTCTACTTCTGTATAGCTTGAAAATTAAGTATCTTGTTTCTAACATAGTATCACAGGTGACTGGGGCACACACATCAGCCGCGCACTAGGACATTTATTCCCAGAGCACTGCAAAGCAACCCATCTAAACATGGACTCCGCCAACCCGCCCTCATTCCTCAAGAACCCGCTCCTGGCGCTCCAGCACGCCATAACCCCCTACTCGCAGCGCGAGCGCGAGGGGCAGAAGCGCGGGGAATGGTTCAGCCAGGAAGGCCGGGGTTACAACCTCGAGCAATCCACAAAGCCGCAGACGCTGGGCTACGCGCTCGCCGACAGCCCCGTGGCCTGTCTCGCGTGGATCTACGAGAAGCTGCACGACTGGGCGGATAACTACCCCTGGACCGACGACGAGGTGTGCACGTGGGTCAGCATCTACTGGTTCTCGACCGCAGGCCCCGCGGCTAGCACGCGCATCTACTACGAGCATAACCATAGCTCGAACCCGGAGCGGCCGAACAAGATGCGTCGCGCTGACTTGCTGAGTTACTCGCCGGGTGTGAAGATTGGGTACAGCCATTTCCCTATGGATTTGTCCGTGCTGCCGAGTACTTGGTTTCGCACGCTCGGTGAGGTCGTCTTTGAACGGGCACATAAGGATGGTGGCCACTTTGCCTCGTGGGAGCGCCCGAACGAGATTGTGAAGGATCTTCGGGATATGTTTGGGAAAGGAGGTGGCGCTTACGGCTGTGTTAAGGGTGTGACTGGCTATTCTCAATGAGCGTATATCTGTGGTTGCTAAACTAGTTTTGACTCTACATTCCTGTGTTAACATGTCTGCTGGAATCCAGATACTGATAATTCGTTGTATTAGTCAAGTTCTTGCAAGGTCTCATAAACTACTGGTTTCTATAGGGTTAGCTAGCTGCCTAGGCTTCGCAGACATCACCGGCTCATAACTAGGCATTGTATGAGATATGAGTTATGCTTATTACACGCAAGGTTTCCACTACTCTTATAGTTAACGCTTGAATTTATCGACTCCACAAAACACTACTATTCTTTACTATGATCATAGTGTGGAATTTGCTTAATATATATTCAATCGGTAATGGAAAGTACAGCACGACTTTCTTGTTGGTAACTCCGACGCTTTAATCTAACCTTAATAGATCGTGAGCAGTACCTTTGGGAGGTGTTGGACCTGCGTTAAGTCCTATAAAGGTATCTTTTGAAGCCGTTGCTAATCGAGTACTGTTGGCACGCTCATGCAGACACGCGCTCTAGGTTATCAGCCTATCTCCTCCAAGCCTCTCATAGTAAGATATTGCACGCCCATTCGAGGAATCTGGGGGTGGAGTTGGGGAGACCTCCGCAGCTAACTATTAAAAGTCTCACCCAATTATAGATAGTGTTCCGATGATTTGGGATGTCAGCATACTACCAGTATGCTGGCTCCTAACACTGGTAGCTTACTTGGCCAAACAAGCAATCTTGCCTAGTTCTCGCTTACCTTGATACCATCCACTTCACTTCACGTCAACTGCAGGCTAGAGATATATAGGTAGTCTCCTCTTCTCTTTCACATTTATACGGCTCCCAAGGTTTCATTCCCGCGGCTCATAATGGTTAACCTAGACTTTAATCTCGAGTGAGACGTGCCTGAGCTTACGGGCAAGGTCATCCTGATCACTGGTGGTACGCATACCGTCCCATTGACTGCAATTGCATAGCACTTGTGCTAGAAACGACTAAAGCTTCCTTTTTCCCAGGTACTAACGGATTTGGTGCTGCTGCGGCCGTGATGCTAGCACGCCGGAACCCTGCCAAGATCTACATCACAGGACGTAACGAGTCCGCTGCGCAACGCGTTATCGCAGACATCAAGTCTACCGGTTCTGGCACTGAAGCGGTCTGGCTACGCTGTGATCACGTCAGTCTCGCGTCCGTGAAAGAAACTGCAGAGGCGATTTTAGCCAAAGAGTCTCGCCTGGATGTTATCATGGCGAACGCCGGCGTCATGGCGCGTCCGCCTGGTCTCAAAAATGACGGATATGAGATTCAGTTCGGAATCAACCATATGGCGCACGCTCTTCTGATACGCAAGTTGCTGGGCTTACTGCAGAGAACAGCTAAGGAGCACGGCGAGGCACGCGTTATTCCCATCTCGAGTCTGGCCTTTGCCCTAGCACCACCAGGGCATGGGGTTGTGTTTGATGATCTGAAGACCACCCAAGCATATTGGATTCTCGGCAAGTGGCAACGCTATGCCCAGAGCAAGCTGTCCAACTTGCTCTACGGTCGGGAGTTAGCTCGGCGGTATCCCGAGATCCTCACATTAATAGTAGATCCTGGACCAAGCAATACGGGGCTAGTTTCAAGTCTCGGGGTTTTGGATAAGATGATCGTTTATTTAGGGAACATTGGTAGATTCCTAGATGTCGATCAAGGCCACTGGAATCAGGTATGGGCTGTCGGCGTGCCTAAGGATCAGACAAGGGCTGGAGAACTATATGAGCCCGTTGGTAAATCAACGCAAGCATATACGAACTGGTGTCTAGATTCGAAACTAGCGGCGAAGTTATGGGACTGGACGGAAGAAGAATTGCAACCTTGGCTATCGTAGTGCGGCACAGAGTACTGTAAGATAGGTTGTATTGCAACCAGTATACTGGATGGTTGTGTCGGGTTGTATTGCTCTACATTAGCTCATCTGATCGATTGGTGCGGAGACGAATACGCGATCAGTGTCACCCAGATGCAGAGCTAGCTAATGTCTAAGGCTATTTCAGGTAGGCCAACGAACTTGTGTAGGACAAGTACCTAAAATTAGCAGTATAGGAATGAGCGGGGTGTTGTCGGTGGAAGGTGAAGCTTGAAGTTGTGAAGAATACATAATGATTTTATACAGAGTGAGAGAACATACAGTACATACTCTAGTGCATAATCTACTACCTCGTGGCTGGTTACCCAATATGTGTACCACCAGAGCTAGGCAGGCGGATTCACTTCTCCGCACGATTGGCAGCTTCACATAATAGCAATCCGAGGCTGAAGCCTAAAATGTTGATATGGAAGCCTCCAGGACTGGAGTTCCTGGCACCCGAAATTGGAGCCGCCTATACCACGTTCGCCCAGGGTTGGCCAATCGAGGCGTGGCACTACAGTCACGATACAGCCTTTGCTCACGCGAGTAGGTAATTAAATGTAATGTATTATCTAAATGATAGAGAATGACGCTAAATTACATATTTTTAAACCTGAACCACCATGATAACCCGAATTATGAATCGCTCGGCTGCGGGCCGGGCAATGAGAACAATGAGTAATGGCCAGAAAGACATCGCCTTTCAACGCGTATGCGTTGTGTTACATGCGTTGAGAGTCGATGTCTTTCTGACGGTATATAATAGCCGTATCCACCTTAGAACAGGGCAGCGACTAGGGCAACGATGGAAACGAGACCGAACGAGGCCGGGACAACGCCGGCAGCAGCGCCAGGTGTCTCAGTTGGGCTGCTGCCATCGCTGGAGCCGGAGGTGGAGGATGGGTTGGAAGAACCGTCAGTGCCAGTAGACCCACCACTGGTGTTGGATGCGTCGTCGCTTGAAGTGGTAGAGGTGGAGGTGAGGACTACGGTGGTGGAGGAGCCGACGCTGACGACGAAGGAGGAGTTTCCTTGCGTGATGGTCGTGGTGCCGGTGGGAAGGCCAGCTGGGATGGTGGCTACGGCTGGGATAGAGGTGACCACAGCGGGCTGAGAGGTAACTACGGCGGGCTGCGATGTCTCGGCGTCGGGGCCGCTGCTTGGGAGGCCAGTGATGATGCCCTCTGAGTTGGTCTGGGTCAACAGCGTCGTGACAGGGTTGGAGTATTGGTAAGTGTAGGTGGTGACGGCGGTGACGGCTGAGCCGACACTGTTGGTGAAGCCTATGGTGAGAACCTGTTGCGAGGTCGCGTTAGTTGATATTCCAAAGTTGTAATTGTGATATGTCACGTAGGACCTACCGTGGTGTGTTCGCTGTCGTCGGACGACTGTGCCAGTGCGACACTAGCCAGTAAAGGGGCAGCGAGGAAAGCGAAAGAACGCATCTTGATGATACTGAGTATATTATGTATTACGGAGTATAACTGCACAGAAGACTGAATGCAAAGAGTAGTTGAAATAACAGGCGCTGATGATGAAAAGCGAATGTGGTTTGTGAAGAAAAAGAAAGCTTTTTGTTGAGCACAACTACACGGGGGAAGACATAAACTAGACTAATAAGTACCTTTATAACAGACGTTTACGCGTTGCTGCGGAGACTTCTGAATACGAGGTGGCTCCCCTCACCCTTGCGACACTAAAATTAGGATCAACATAGGGGCATCATTCAGCTTTCGGCTTAACTATTAATCCGGCCGAGTCATATCAGGGGGTATGTAGATGATGCGTTATGGTCAACTATTGGCATAATTACATAGGTTTTATTGAAATTGTGATGCTGTACGGAGTGGTTTATTAAATAACGCTCGACAGTCAACCGAATCACCAGTCTTGGGACGGTTAGAAGAGAGACAACGGTGCTAATCGCCGATCGACTGCGCTCATGAGCTTGATTGGACAGCGCCACGATGAGTCAGCAGACACTTTCATAGGGAGTGTTCTCCAAGTAGCAGAGTGTTAGCATCATAATCAACGGGGAAGATATGGTGAGTTAATACATTGCCATTCTTAGTCCTTGAAGTCGCTTCGGTCTGTGTAACCCTCTCGCGGCCTATATTTGGTTACATGTAGAATTATGATACTGCTTTCATAAATATGATTTGGCATGCCATGGCCGCCTCCTTCAAACACTATTCTATAGATGTAATTCGTGCACGTATTCCACTGAATTTTCGCGACCACTATCTGAGCCAGTCGCTGCGATCTTGGACAACAAACTGGGTATGACAATGGAAACTATACTTCACTCGGAAAGTAATTGCTAGATCTTCCTCATCATTGCTACATACCTGCTGTGGAAGATCTATATCACAAGGGCTGAATACAGGGCTTGGAGAATAACTCAATATGAGAATAATATTCTATGAGTGCATAATGACCCTTAGCCCTCCAAAGGACCCTCTGTCCCTTGAGGGGCTAACTAGTCTCTATATACAGGAGTCTTGCGGACCTAAACCTCCTTCATGAGAAAGTTTAGCCGTATGTCTTAGTCTCTGAATAGCTTCACCCGAGACATCCTGCAATTCGGCTTCATGCCTATACGAAAGGTCATGTAGTTCGCGGGGCCTCGCATAGGTGGCCTCCCGTCGGCGCGTAGGCTTCCGTACAACAATCTACTAGGAATCGGGCGCCTGAAGGCTGGCGCTCGGAGAAGAACAAGGCAACACAATACACCCTCAATTAACTGGCTCGCTTATTTCTAATACTTTCCTTCTCCATCTCACAATTGAATACAGATAGTGGTCTAATTTAAGTCTTGCCTTATGAAATGGCATGCTAATAATGACATGCTAATTGTAACACCCTGCTTCTGATACTAATAAAGAGCTTAACAAAGTGCCGCAGGAAGCTTATAAAAGGAAAAACAAATCCAAACGATCTTTCTACAGAGGGCAATCTATAGTGCGTCCCTCAGAATTTTAGAACTGCCAAAATAACGATAAAGGCGAAAAAGCTTGTAGTAGTTAAAAGGGTACGGTATTTATTGATATCAGGTTAAGGCTGTGATGGTTGCCTGCACATCCTAACCCGCGTAGACCGCAGTCCTTTCAACCCAGCTTGAACCCACCGGGAACTAAACGCTGGAAGACCAGAGTTGGGTCATACTGGGCCTGGACTTGTTTCATTCTCCCCACGTTAGCCGCCCCATAGTGCGCAATAACAGGCTGATCCCAGCTCGCGTCATTCATAAACTGGTATTGCAGATATCGCCCTTCTGATTTGGTCGTATCCTCGATGTCATCTATCAGGTTTTGGACTGCGTTATGAACTAACTGGTCGTCCTCTGGCGACCACCACAAAGCATCCAGTGTGAACCAAGTCTGTTCTACCGGGCTGAGCCCAAGGGCATTACCGCCTCGCTGCTCTCCTGAATTAACAAGATTTGGAGATATTGGCTGGAAAGCATAGGCCAAAGAACCTGAGGTTACTGATTGAACTATGTCTTTATCTGGAGACGTCGTTAGGGTCACTAATAATTTTTGATATATTGTTTGGTCTGGTTCGAAGCTCGTCGTACGCCAGTCAACTCTGCAATAGCTAATCAGATCATGTGATTCGCTGCCAAATAAGTTACCATAGTTACCTTGGTATAGTGAACAATGCTTGTCCGGTCAAGAAATCGGAAAATGTCCGTAGTCTAGTCGTATCGGCTATTGTGGGGATGGAGTAAAACGGAGCAAAGGCTTCCGGGGACTCCTCAGGCTTCAAGTAAACCAGTTCGAGGTTAACTCCAAAGCTTGAATTAGTCGGGAATCCTTGAATAAACAAATTCGCATACGGACTTCTGCTTGGACTGGATTGATATTTTAAGAGTGTAGCGATGAGCGTTGGTAGGTCTTCTGATCTATAGCTTTTTACTCCACCCTAGACATCATAAATCGGATAGGTAGACAGGGTAAAGCTGGTGATAATACCTGACACTGTTAGTTGACACCTTCAGAGTGATGTATGTTCGGTACCGAAGTTATTGGCTCCCCCTTTGAGAGCCCAAAATAAATTGGAATTAGATGATTTGTTGGCATTGATAAGTGAACCATCTGCCAAAACAACCTGGTAACATGTCGAATCAGTCCCTGCTGAGGTAAAGACCGACAAGTGAATTAATCTCGCCTCAAAGTTTACTACGTTATCGCAAGCCATTCCGTAAAGGTCTGAGAGGTAAGACAGGCCGCCTTGTCTGCTCATTAGGATTGCTTGTCACCTGGCAGGATGAGATTCTTGCTGTCAGAACTTACTGCCCAGGAGAAGACCACCAACTCCTACATCCAACACCCTACCCCCAACGACCGTCACTTTGTGTCGATCTAATTCTGAATAGACATCACCCCAGGTCTGCCCGGAGCCAATAACCGCTACCTGGTTCGTCGCGTCATATTCTACGTTGTTGAACCCCGACATATCAATTAACACGCCTTGGTCGATATTTGCTGCTCCAGGCGAGGGACAATGTCCGCCAGAGCGAATAGCAACTTTCACGTCTGCCTCAACAAGTAACGATACTGCCTGTTGGAGATCGATGGTTGTCGTAGGCTTCAAGATGCAGGACGGCTTTGACCAGACAGTTTGAGACCTAAGAGAGGGCCGGCTCAGTTAACTATAATCTGGCTCTTCGAAACAGCTATAATTACCAGTTTTCCTCACTCAACTGTGTATAGTTCGAGCTCCCGGGTAAAAAAACGGCGTTCTTGAACCTGATATCTGCATTGAGGCTCTGGCAAAATGAGGTAGCTAATGAATGGATATAGGAGGAAGACAACGGTAGGAAGACGAGTAACGGGACAATGATAGCTTTGTAAGAGCTCGTGGTAAACATTGTGACAGATAATAAAGTAGATCGAAAGGAATTAAGAGTTAGCTGATGATGCTATCTAATGACCTCTTGATGTTAAGAAGCTCTGAGGTATACAGAGCCTATATAGTCCTATGTGTTACCTCCCTGGGTACCTGTCTACTGTACCCACAGTGCATGAAGTGTAGGGCTCCAATAATCTAACGTACCACCCTGCACGTACATGTACACCAAAATCGCTCTCCTATTCTGCTAAAACGAATCCTGTCTCTCTGCATGTTGGTGATCAGGTCACATAAGGGGACGGATAGGAAGGCGGTAGGGCGGCAAGCCAATGGTCGGTGTACTTAGTACCATTAGATAGCGAGCTTTGCAAGCTTTCTTAGCTACACTTCAGTTCTCACTGTCACTCTACGCTACGCGTCTTCTGTCACATTCCGTTCCAGTATTATTTTGTCGGTGCCCTTCAAATACACTCTCACCGCTTAGTAGAGTGCTTGTATCTGGAACCAGAATCGAAGCATTCTTCTGAGACTTTGTACAATCACTTGCTGTTAAGCAATATGAGTTTGAGCACTCCTCTCGACGAACTCATTCCGCCACCAGACGAGATAAATAATACCCATAAGCAGTATTCGATCGCAATCACTTGTGTCGTTCTTGGGGTCTTCGCTAGCTTGTTTGTTATCGCTCGCCTTGCCTCCAGATGGCACAGCCGTACACTCGGACTAGATGACTATGCTGCCATTCCAGCATTGGTAGAAACCTCCACTGTCATACTCGCCAGCTACTAGATGATAACTTAAGCATAGATCCTATACCTTGGCTGGACAGCTTTGGCTGGATATATCAACCTTCATGCCGGAGTTGGAAAACCACTTTGGGAGATCACGGTTGGTGAGTTCTCACTTTGGTACCATGTGAGTCTACCTACGTTTATAATGTTCACACCAGCGACTCAGCTGATTGTTTAAAGGGTATTGTAATTACAGCATTCCTGTACCCGATCATGTCAGCCGCAATACGCATATCGATTATCTTCTTCTATCGAAGAATATTTGGCGACGGACATGATACAATTGTGAAACACACGCTTTGGCTACTGCTGGGGCTTCACGGCGCCTATATCATCACCTTCGTTGTTTTGCCAGGCTTCTTTTGCGACTCCCTCCCGGAGTTCTGGGATGTTTTCAACCACCGACTTCACTGTCATGATTGGTATTACTTCTACTCGCAAGTTGGCTTGTACAGTGCGAGTCTGGCGTTTGATATCATTCTACTTTTGCTGCCCGTAGTCCCGGTCTTTCGCTTGAGACTACCTTTAAGAAAAAGACTCTGGGTCCTGTTAATATTCGCTCTGGGAACTAGGTGAGTACATTCACACATCTCACTACACGTCTGCTGCTAACGTATGGACCCTAGTGCGAGTGTTGTTGCATCATATAAACTTGCAATCTTTGACACCGAAATGAGGCATTACGTCCCTACTAACTTGAAATGTAAGAATTGCTCTGGAGCGCGCTATCAAAGCTCTGGGTCTACGCTAACTCGACGAATTAGGGTTGGAATATCAGCTGTCGCGCTTTGTCCCAGGGCAATTTGACAAGTATGGATATACATTTTGGATTCCTTCACAGCTTGAGCCGCCAGTTGCACTCATCGGGACATCCCTGCCAGCAATTCAACCTCTGTTTCAGACCTCTTCTGGCTCTTTTGTGGATATGTTGGTATCGCGTTTGAAGCTCAGATCTCTCGTAGAGAGCTTCACATCAGGAGGAAAAAGCTCAATTACTAAGTCACGACCTTTACCATCTGGGGACTTCATGGTAATGGACGAGAACAACTCGAATATTGAGCTCAACCCTAGAAATGAGCAGGGTCGCTAAATCTTCTGGAGGGCACTGCGCATGGTCCTACATAGCTAGAGCATCTTATTACATGAGATGGATCAAATCTGGCTAGTGATGTGTACATGTAATGGTGCAGTGAAAGTGCCCTGGAGTTCGATATGTGTCTTTGAGATCTATTTGCTAGAACCTAAGTCATACTAGATGAGCCAGTGGCGAGTGAACATATAGCGCTAGTGGGAATCGAACTCGACCTCGCTCATATGCCTCCTCTAGTCACTGCACGATCTATACTCTCCTCGACTCTCTCTCCCGGTCTCTTTGTTTCCCCCTTCCACCCGCTCCCGAATTTTTCCCCCCCAATGTTGGTTGAATCCTGCAGAAACATCAATATGTACGTTGGGCGTGGCTGAACCAACAAGTGGGGCGGAATAGGCTAGTTACCTTCCGAACCCTGAACTTTTACCTTCTGTGATAAGCTGACTGGAACTGGAACTATGAGGCTGCCAGCGTTACCTGCGAGAGCACCATGCTTCTCTCTGGGTCACTCGCGGAATTCCAAATCATACTGTGTTGTGCCACATTCAACTTCTAGCTACGAATACCGACTTTTACATGGCGGGTACCATTTTGCGTGCAACGTTCAATCTTTCGATGACTTGGAGACCTGGCTTTAATCAGGCATGAACCCCACAGAATCTATCTGCACGTCAGAAACTGCGCGTAAGTATAGCTTAACCGTGAAATTGCAGAGGATTACTTGCATGGCGGGAGCAGAGTATCCTTGAACATGTTAGTTTCGGCTGGAATATGGTCATAAAACCCGCATTAACGCGTACAGCGTAGATACTTGATTACTTAGTAGATACTCATGAAGATAAACGCAACTTCAAAAAGATTGAGGGTGTCAACATTGTGCAACGTCGGGAAAGATAATAGTGTTCCATTTTCTCGTGTATACAGTTGTGGTGAAAATACTACCTCTAATCGACGGTATCAAACATTGCGAATATCGCTGCCTGCTTTTACCCCTCATCAGCGCATCTCTTCCAGTGAGCCATGCAGCAGTGGGCTCCAAGTTGCCATTATATGAGCTTTCTACCAGGACCGGCCGCCGCATTTTCAACCTTCATGACACAAGTCACCGCCATCGACAAGTCCATCGTACCCTCCGGTCAAGTAACGATGGCCGACGAACTGAAGTCGTTCTATACCGGCATTGGACTCTCGGAGCTGGATTCACAGACCCTGAGCAACAGGTATGACGCGGTCAACGAATATGGCCTCAGTCCAGATGAGAACCTTGATCTGGCGTGCTTGGCAGGCCAACTCAGTTTGGGCTATGAGAATGTCCATGTTCGACTCTTGAATCAGACTGTAGTGGGAGAGAATTGGTACGTTTGAAACCCCCCCCCCTTTACTCCCGCCGCAAATGGTAACAGTATCTCCAAGGTCCTTAAGTTGTGTGGCCGAGCCTCGCTGTATTTTCCAGCCAACGAATACACTGGGGGTATCGAAGGCGGTCAAAATTATCCAGTATTATCAGATTGTATTCTCAACCCGCAGTGGGGGGCACTCTCCAAACCCCGGTTGGTCAAGCAATAGCAATGGGATTCTCCTTGACTTGCAAAAGTTAGACCAGGTCAGCTTGAACAGCGAGAAGACGGTCGCCAGCGTCGGTCCTGGAGCTCGATGGGGCAACGTCATCACGATGTTGGATGAGCAGAAGACATCCGTCATCGGAGGACGGATCCCTAACGTCGGTGTTGGTGGTCTGCTATTGGGTGGTATGTCTAGATCATGCACACCTAGACTCTACTAAGACTAACAATTCTTCAGGAGGCTTCTTCCACTTTTCCGGAGAGTTTGGCTTGGCTGCAGATAATGTGAAGAATTTTGAGGTAATACATGTGCCCCAACAATTTCTCGCTTTGAAACATTGATTAATATCGGCGAAACGTAGATTGTCCTGGCCGATGGTACTATTACGAACGCAAATGCCTCACAGAACGCCGATCTCTTCTGGGCACTAAAGGGAGGCGGGCCTAATTTTGGTATCGTAACCCGCTATGATCTATTGACTGTGCCAGTTAGAGACATCTGGTACCGATGGGACGCATATCCAATTGACCAGGCTGAGAAAGTTCTCGATGCATTGTTTGCGTGGCAAAGCGCTGGAGCGTCGGATCTTAAGTCCACCGTCGCCCTTATTATGTCTCTTGATAGCGCTGTCATCGGCTTGATCTATTCGGCTCCAGTGGAACACCCAGCGGCTTTCGCTCCTTTTTACCAATTGGAAAACGTCTCAGCCCTCGTTCCCCCTATCAAAGGGACGGTCAAGACTTTAACAAACTTTCTGGCCAACACCTTTAGCGACCAGCCCCTTCGGTGAGTGTGATGGCGGCGCCACTTTTACCACGCTAATGGATGCATTCTACATAGGCACGATTATAGAGCCGCAAGTTCCAAAGTAGATCTTCAGCTCTATAAGGACGTATGGAATTTTTGGAAAGTACGAGCGCAGAAGGTACGGGACACCACCGGGGCCAATCAAACGTTTACCATTCAGCCAATCCCGAAGAACATGGCAGACTAGGGTGTTGCCAAGGGAGGCAACCCAATGGGTATCCCACACGAGGATCACCAGTGTAAGCTTATCAACCTTTAAACCTCGAAGCAGGCACTCATCCTTTGTGATAGGGTGGACCACAGTCGTTGATTGGGAAAACGCCACAGACGATGATGAAGTTCGATCTGTTTCCATCGAGACGTCTAAGGCGTGGGAAGCTCTGGGACAGTATCGCTCCACGTCTCTTCCACATATTTTCATGAATGATGCTTCGAGGGACCAGAATCCCCTTGCATCGTACGGATTGGAGAATCTGACTAGGCTCAAGCGAATTGCACTCAAATACGATGGTGATGGACTTTTTCAGAAACTACAGAACGATGGGTTCCTGCTATCAAAAGCGTAGTCTCCTATGTTTCATTCCACTAGGGGCTCAGTCGAGTAGTCACACGAATGACTACTGCAATGTATTCATGTCATTATCATTTTACCAATCCCATGTGTATCACCCAGCCTTCTCAGGGTTTTGTCACAACTACGAATAGATGACTTACGTGAAGCCGCTCCGTACATAAGCTGATATAGTAGATGATAATAATCCAGCCATTAATCTGGAGTCATTGATATAAGTACCGGATTAATGATATGGGTTGAGATACCCAGCTTATTGTTATCAACTCATATGAAGTGCAGACCTAATTTCGCACATATAATGCATATGGCGTCAGCGTTCCAAGAATCACCGTCTGGGGGTCGGCCACAGTGTCATTTACTGTAGAAGCCTCGTGTCGTAGCGAGTGCTACTGTGAATCCTGTTTAGCATATTGAGAAGGCGACGACCATTTACCGGGTGGTGCAGTTGTTGGCGGCGCAGAGATAAGTCAAGCAGCTCCATCCAAAAGCATCATGCCGGAATATAGTAGGGGATTGATCCACGACTGCCGTGTTACGGCGTTGGTGCGGTGGCAGTATTAGTTTTGTGGGCGCCAATGCTACGTCGGGCGGGCAACTTTGACCATCCTTTTTGTTGGTAGTATGATGCAAGCAGGAGGATTCGCATCGATCATAACAGCATGAAGAATACAAGGGAATCCCTCCATATGCATCTTTACCCTCCTACTAGTATGTAGTGACCAGGACCGTATCGACCCGGCTAACTATCTCTTCCCTTCTCCGCCAACCGTTTGTTGGCGAGTAGTTTTGCAACTGGCAATCGCTGCAATGGGGTGCCCCGCAACCTTCCCCGAAGTTGGTGGAAAAGGGGTGAAACAGGCACAGAGGAAGGTTGAGGCTCTTGGGACACAGAAACTGGCGCATGAAGACATTAAGGTAGGCTTGGTACCTAGAAGCTATCCTTTGAACCTAGTTAATTAGACCTGCTGAGAGGCCTGCTTAGGGTATTATCATCATGGCTGAGACAGAGACTTTTGCAATAGTAGCGTAAGTCCACACCCTCTCATCTGCTGCCTGGGGCGTTATCCGGGAGCAGTAACAGGAGACGTGAAATAACCATCTGGTTAGCTTCAACGGCGCGCTCACGGTGAGCGAGAGGGCTCACCCCCGACGCGTTTTTGCCCTCGAGGCTACGTTTCATATCGATAAGCTGGACAATAGCAGAGACATTGGCAAAGACAAGAACCTCCGCACCATTTCCACCCTTACCTGGAAGAATACGTAGAGGTCCTTCAAGGCACACTTATCGTGGAAGTCGAGGGGCGCGCATACAGGTTGGAGCCTGGTCACCCAGAGTTCGTAGTCCGCCGTTGGCAGAACCACCGGCTGTATCACCAGGAGCCCGACCAACCTCACGAAGGCGGAGCCGAGGATCGTATAGTGCGCTTCCTCTTGTCTGGTGAAGACACGGAAGAGGTATTCAAGTTAGACAAGATCTTCTTCCAGAACTGGTACGGGTATCAAAATGATCTGGCTGCCGGCAAGACTAAGTTCAGCTTGATACAGGTCATGAATGTGAGTTAAAAGACTTCTTCAGCTTTCTTCCCCGGTCAACATTTTTCTTGAAACTTCCCAGCTGATGTCTCCAGATGTTTGATGCTGGCGGATCTTACCTATCCCTACCGTGGTGGGTGCCGTTCAGCCGGACATTAGCACGTGCGTTAGGAATTGTTGCGGGAAGATGGCTCGGAAGCTTGCTGGGATACCAACCGTTCTACTCACAATGGACCCCCGAGTGGGAGCTTGCATGTAAAAAGATGAGGTCAAGCATTTTTCCTGTTAGGTGTAATGAGAGCTAAGTTTATAATGTCTCGAACGACGTGCCGCTCCCATGTCAAGCAAAAGTTATATTGATATTCAATAGAGATACAATAGATGAAAATAACGACTTCTACCCTGAGACACTACCACGACATATCACATCGTCCTGGTTGACACCCTTTTCAGTCAGTGAAACAAGGCACCCAGTCCTATATTCTGTTCGTTTATGCCCGCCCAATTCATAGTCTGAGTCCAAAGCATGTCTTGCACTTCCTCATTATAGCTATCAGGAGCGCTCTCAGTTTTACTCAAGAGGTTATAGAAGCCTCCTTGGTCTAACGCTGGATTGGTAGCAAGCTCTACCACATCAGCTGCAGCATTCGCCGCCGTTCGCATTGTCGCGTCTGCTAGTCGAAAGACAGACTTGAAGGGCTGGAAAAGAAAACGCTGCAGGTTGACCATCTTAGAGGGGGTATTTGTACGAAGCGCCCTCGAATCGACAAGGTTGCCTGGATTCATTGCCATCGCTACAATATGCGGTGACCCGGGGACCTGCTTCGATGGTTAGCAAGGAAGGTATTCCGGTCTACAATGAGGGATACCAACCTTCTGTAAGTGTCTGTTCAACGCGTAGGTCCACATAACTATCGCCAGCTTTGAGTTTGCATAACGGTGAAAGCCATCGCCTGCGCGATCATCAAGAGGCTGGGGGTTGACAAGCTCATTAAGATTCCCAGGGATTGCCGGCGGTATCTTCTCGAAGAGGTTCTTGCTTGGCCAGTGCGCGTCGCTAGTGAACATCAGGATACGGCCACCGTCTAGATAGAAGCTGCCAAGTAAACTAAGGACCAGAGCCGCATGGGCAATGAGATTGACCTGGAATGTCTTGTCGTAGCCATCGCCCGAAATTGAGAATTTGTGGTCTCCAACTAAGTTCCAATAGTAAGCAGTGCAGATGATAGTGCTCAGAGTGGGATAGACTCCATTGCGGATTCCTTCGACCACATGACTCGCGAACTGATGAACAGAAGCGAGATTGGCAGATCAATTTCATGGATTGACACTTTGGCTTTAGGAAATTGAGAAATTATGTGGCGAAGGCGATGAGTATTCACATCAGCTTCGGTCGCGTTTCGAACTGTGAGAATCAATACAAGGTTAGGTTTGGGCCTCAAGAGGTGCGAGACCGTGGGCAGGGCTAGTGACCCATTTGCGCCGGTAATGATGACTGAGAAAGACATTGCTATAGCTAGGGATACAGGCTCTTTTCCAGTCCTGGTACTCTATCGTCTACAAGGACTGGAAATGAGAAACAGAAAGTTATCAGAATGAAGATACCGCTGGAGACTCCATGTATTGGAATGCACAGTCAGTAAGGTTAGAAATGTAGTAAAGTCCTATGTATGTCTAAGATAGAACCCGATGCAACTATAGGCAGGCTCTGGGGGAAATGGTACATAATCATTCAAAGTGCCGACGTCTCTCCCTGGGTTCATTAAGCTCTGTTGGTTTCTGTGTGACTTCTAACACAAGTCACATCATGCGACGTGCATTGTGCCGTTGGTGATGTGTACATTGAGAGTGCAGGTGGGACAGAATTATCTGCTTCTGTTTCATTCCGGCATATTACCCTTAGTTCCGTTCAGTCTTACAGTACGAATAAGCCCAACAAAGGACTTGCACGCCGTTGTGATCTCAGAAAGGAAGAAAGCTCGTTATTCGCCGCAAGAAATGCAGTGCTGATGAGCAATGCACCTGGGCAACCAACAGGCTTGCCAAAGCGTCGGCCAACTTCACCAAAAGGTAAGGCGGGCGGCATATCGAATCACGTAACGACAATATCTTTTCGCATATTAATGATCAAGGTTGATTCAATATTGCAGTTCATGGGTTTGCGGGTGAAAGTACGATTTACTTGAACTAAGCAATATATAACACCCAAGGTTGTTGTAAGTCTGGCCCTGTTGCTGTATTGCATTCCTTTCTTCAACAAGCACAACTCCCTACTTATGATCCCAAAGAATACATGAGAAACACGATGTCGGCATCATATAGAGCTTCGATCGAGCAGCACCAGCTCGTGAAGCAGTATGGTAGTAACTACGCTGGTGGGTGGCTTTCGAACCTACCTGCCTCATGGATTCCTTACATCCAATTGGCGCGGCTTAGCCCTCCTGCCGGGTTGTTTCTCATTTACTTCCCTCACTTGTTTGGCACGATTCACGAGGCCACCGTGCAGGGAATTCCCTTTGGGGACTTCTTGAAAACCTGTGTGCTTTTGTTTGGCGGAAGCTTCTTTGTCTCCAACGCCATACATATATGGAACGACATTGTCGATGCTCCGATTGACAAACAGGTTGCCCGAACACGAGAGCGTCCTATACCAAGGGGGGCTGTAACGCCATTAGCAGCTTTCATCTTCGCTATAACCCAGGCTGCGGGGGCGGCCATGTTTCTGGTGTTCTTCCTTCCCACCAGCGCTTTCTACTACGCCGCATTCAACGTGACATCAATGACCTACTACCCCTGGGCCAAGCGTCACACCCACTTCCCTCAGGTTGTACTTGGTATATGGTTGGCATGGGGAGTCATCGTGGGTTCCGCCGCTTTTGGCACCTACAACCCAGGCCTAGAGCAAGGCGCACGATATTTCGGAGTCAGCAGACCTACCCTCTGTCTTTATGGTGCATCGGTTCTCTGGACCGTGATATACGACACTATCTATGCTCAGCAAGACGCTCAAGACGACATTAGGATAGGAGTTAAGAGCCTTGCAGTCTTGTGCAAAGATAATACAAAACCGGTCTTATATTATGTCTTGCTTGGCCAAATCTCCTTGCTACTGGCAGTGGACTATTTCTCGCAAAAGGGTTTGCTTTTCTATATTCTTAGTGTCTGTGGTAGCCTGTTATCTCTCGGGAATATGATATTCCAGGTCAAACTTGGTGATCCCAGGAGTTGTTGGTGGTGGTTTCGAAATGGGTTTTGGCTCACTGGAGGCTTGATATCAATGGGTCTTTTGTCAGGCTACGTGCTGTCTCTGTAGTTTCGCATATGTAGTTATCAGTTATTGTCATACACCTCGGACACAAGACATACATACCTACCTAGGTAGGTACTACCATGCGAAATTCTGCTTATGTAAACATCATAAAGCGTTGTTATTTGCTACTTTTTCATGGCTGCAATATCTTCTTTGGAAGTGAAGCTAGTATGCGTGCAGAAAGCAGGATGAGCTGTCAGGTTATTCGCCATAGCAGATGTTATGAAGCATTTTTATTTGCTACTCATACACGACGGTATCACTCTAAATTAGAAATGAAGTTGGTTTAGGTGCAGGAGGCAGGATAGGCCACCAAGTTCTCCGCCAGAGCCTTGCACATATTTTACACCACTACCACTGTTATGCCGTTTAGAGATATCGCAAGGCCCATCCATGGCCACGTATATTGGATACATGCAATGTGAATCCTGCATGACGGACGTCACACATTGTCACCCATGAGCGATCACCACTGGGATTGAGTGAATATGAACTTTAAAAGCGGCAAATACCGATAGCGCGGAAAGGAGGCGGACAAATCTCACAACTTGTCCGAAACAGTACCTACCTAGATAGGTATGGATGCGTGGACGGATGGCTGATGGACCTGATCGGCAGGGTTCGAGGACTTTCCTGCACGATCCTTCATTGTTATTGAACGCTCGCCTGCAATTTTCTCCCAGCCTGCTTTTGATGTCGTAATGTATTCTCACTCGGCGTCAGGAGGTGAATTGGGTAGATTTACCACTGCCAGGATGGGGCCGGAGCATCATTCCGAAGACCGAGGCGATCATGAGGTCGCGTCTAACGCACCAGGAGACCAGGCCAATGTGAGTCTCGATGTAAACTACATCCCCAACCAAACGTAGGGAAACACGTCTGCATCGATAACCTAAGAATCACGTTGGTACAGTCAAGTGATGCATCTTTACCTCAACATCAATATTTAGAGTTAGCATCACAGCGTTTGCATCTTCGCTCCGCATCGTTAGGTACTGGGGATTCGTTTCCCTCGGTGTCAAGTGATATTACGCCCCTTTTTCTTGCTCTCCCTCTACCACGTCGAGACTATACTCAAAAGAGGTTATTGACAGCGCGCAGAATAAACAGGGCGCGAAATAACTCCCTATTTTTGGGGTTATCAATCTAATGACATTCTTTACAGGATCCTTAGTGCGACCGCTGTCATATGGCCAGGGCTTCCAAGGGCGCCGCAAAACGCGAGGGATAACTACTCGTAGGGGAGCTGAGGGTTCGCCAATTACTGGATAAGCCGTAACATAGGTATAAGTAGATCAAGAGATCAGGAAGTCCTAAGACTTGTCGCGGACATACACTGCCCTACATGACCAAGGAGGTGCAAGTTAGTCACCTACTTATACTAGCAAATTGACACTGCTTGAGGCGTTCGAACGACGTTGAACTGACAGCTAATGATATCTGTTCATCAACTTCCAGGATGGACAGATGTTAGCATGGGAGGTGCTGTTTTCGTAGCTTCAACGATCAGACAAGCGTATTCGTGAGTTAAAGTGACATCTCGGACTTTGGTTTTCAACGCTCTAAATTCTTTTCTCTTTTATCACTCATTTGGCTCTCTCGGGTTCAATATCAAACTCTACATCAGTTCGTATGATATACTTTGCTCCCTTCCTGACGCCTGTCCCTTCATGCAATAATGCGCCCTTGGCATCGCCGTGAGGAAAGAGTGCTACTGATCCCATCGTAGGTCGGACGGGATGGGCATTCATGACACCTTCTCTGATGCTCGGGGTGAAGAACGTAGTCTCGCCGCCTTCGAATTCGTCATTCAGGTAAACTAAAAAGGTGAATAGGCTCGTCTGCTTAGCATGTGCGGGCGAAGCGTCGTAGACGTAGGCACCAGTTTTCGGGTCAATACCAGACGGTGGCCAGCCACCGTCGAAGTGACAGCGGTACTCGGCACCGGGGACATAGCGATATACTCTAAAGCGCCGGTTGATGCCCCTAGCTTTCCGGCCGTTGACATGTGACGGGATGTGCGGAGATACTCGCTTCCATAGAGCGTCATGAAATACCTTGTCTACAACCCAGTATACGTTATGGGCGAGAATGCTCGAAGCCGACCCATCATCGCGGAGAGGACAATCAGGAAGGAAACCTACAGATTCCATGGCTGCGACAATGGACATGCATTCTTGGCGTGATAGCACATCCTTCATGAGAGAGAGCTTGGGAACTGTCGGGTGCTTGTGAAGCGTTGTTGTCGGCCCATCCGAGGCTAATGGAACAGCATTGTCACTACTGAGGTACAGAACGGCAGGGTGTACATTCGGTGGTTTGCGCTCGGGACCAGGAGTTGTCTCGAGAATCTGAAACCTGTCTTTTATATCTTTGGGACAATTCTCGAAGATCGTCTTGTCTAATACACCTTGCCGAACAGATGGCCGCGGCGAATTATCTCCGTTGTCCCAGGTTGGTTGCAGAGATAGGGGCCCTGTAAGGAGCGCCGGCACTTTCGACACCTCGTCAACCGGTCCAGTAACCCTTAGTATCATGTCCATAACCCTTAGCAATTCAAGTTGTGTATCGGTCCGAACACCGGGTGTATCGCTGGAGAGCCCACTGACGACATCGAGATCCCGTACCCATCGGCAAAGGGCGCCTAGTTTTGGTGCCTGGTTCCGTATCCGCATTTCGGCTAGGAGAACGATGGCATCAAGGTATTTACCATCTACAATGGCTGCCGATACGCGAGAGGTGAGATTCGTCTCGGCTGAGGTTTATATTAGCTCCCGCCTTGAGATGCTCTCCTGGTTTATTGCCTGAGCCATCCTTACCAGCAGTGTTCATGCCAGTCGTACAGGCTTGCTTGAATCCATATACGGCAGTACGCAAGTTCCGACAGGCCTTAGATTTGATGAGAGCGGGATGTTGAGCGAGCGAGTCTAAGGTCTCGACAGTAATCTCGATCTCTTCTTCGGAAACCACACTGGCTAAGCTCCTGGGGTCCAATTGGTCTGTCGTTCTGGGCGACGAGGACGACGCATCTGGAGAGGGAGACAGTGGTAAGGTCGCGTTGACTGTACCCTTCTTGTTGGGCAGATTGGCTTGCGCAATTCGCTGGCGCTTCCTCTTCGTCGGCATCTTTACAGTGTTCCTTCGTCGTGAATCAACCCTCCAAAGCCGGTGTTGTCTACTATAAGGAGCCCTCCCTTCCTACTTGGTGGTGGGATGATAACGTTGAGGCGGCATTTTGGATATCAGAGCCTCCATCCCTAATGCGGTATCGTGTCGAAATCATACACAGCCAAGTGTGAATGAATCTTACTCAGCATGATCGTGTCAGCTGTGGCACTAAACACTGGGGCCGATACTCGATCCACTCCATCGGGAACAAGCATTGAGGCGCTCGCTCCATAACTCTATTCGTCCCTTACCTCACCAAACGTGCTATTATGTCTCAATCGAGAACGAGACCGAGTAGACATCACCCTTGGATACATGCTGCCTAGATACGGCTTCGACAATGGTCCACAGCGCTCCGTCAGCTCCCCCTGGTTCCGTCTCGCTCCTCCTAATGCCCTCTTACAACATCAGTTGCTGTTCCTCCTCCGCGGTTATTCCGTCCTGGCACCCGCCCACTCAATCGGTTCTCCAATCGGTTCTCGGCAGGACATCGCTTAAGGCTTTACTGTACTATACTGTACTCTCTACTTGAAAATAAACGATAGTGCAATACGCAGAACTCGGGGTTATAGTCTAATTTGGCCTCATCTCGTAATTAGGTAATAGACAATGGCATTCTCTAAAATCACTCTCCAGTCTCAACCAACGACAAGCAACGCTGTCGAAAATATCCAATTATGCTTCATTGGAAGTTAAAGATCATGCTACCGTCTTCATCCCACCTTCTATAACACTTTTCTAAGCGTGAGATATACCCTTCGCTCTCAGCCTGCAAGAGTAGCTTTATTTCAATCTCCGTTAGAACAAGAACTTCAAGGGATTTAGGCTCTTCGTGTGACTCTAAGAATGCATACATGCCCCTATTCTCTCACGAGACCCTAGCAATTCCCTTTCGCCTAGGAGAAGGTGATTTTGTTCTTTGGACCTGACTCACGTAATTTAACGTATGAGATGCTTTAAAAATATTCTTGCTGAACGTACTAGCGTTGAGCAGCTGGGTTAGCGTCCAACTTACCTTTCCAAGAGCTTTAATGGTCCATGGTGTTTGAAGTGCTATCGTCCCTACGCTGTTTGACTGACATTCGTAAAACAACCAGTCTTATCGTCAAACCAGAGCATCGAGTTGCAAAGTTGACGTCTGAATTCACATGGCATCGCCTTGTAAAGCATCGGAACATTTAGTTAAACCTACCTACTAGCGACTATTGGGGTGTTAAAGTCATTTCGGCTCCCTATTAGTTGGAGATCGGTGGGGTAATGAGCCTACGCGGACTAGCAAGGAATCCGCAGTCACATCTCAAAAGTGAGTCAACCACTACCAATGACCTGAGAATGTACTCGGCCTTCGGGATATTGTACGCACCCGCCGCGACGACGACAAGGGGCGGGATTCTAACATCCTCACGCCATCCGACAGAGCAGCAATAGCGCTCATACACATAAAGCCAAGAGTTTTGTCATATGAGAAGACATAACAAAATTGTATCATTCAACTCATTAAGCAACCGACCAGACATCCATCCAGTCTCACCATCTCCATTCGCAACAAACACACTCGTTCCAATCATCATGGCCTCATTAAATGTTCTCATCGTCGGGGGCGGTATCGCAGGCCCTACAGCGGCATATTGGCTATCGCGTATTCCTGGCGCGAAGATCACACTGCTCGAACGCTCGTCGGAAATGCGAGCTTCGGGTCAACAATTAGACCTTCGCGCCGCGGGCGTGGATATGATGAAGAGAATGGGCATCGAGAAAGCAGTGCGCGCGGCGTGTGTCAAGGAGCCCGGCACGCAGTTGATCGACACCAAAGGACAAGTAAAGGCTTTTTTTCCGGCCGCCGACCATGGCTCCGGGAAGCAGAGCGTGACCTCCGAGTTCGAGATAATGCGGGGCGACTTGGTGAAGATATTGTACAGTCTCACTGAAAACAGCCCGAATGTGCGACATGTCTATGGCAAGACCGTTGCGAACTTCACCCAGGACGACGAGAGTAACCCCAATGGAAAAGTCCATGTGACTTTCTCCGACGGTCGCAAGGAGGATTTCGACCTTGTCCTTGCCGCTGACGGAACAGGGTCGAAGACACGGAAGATCATGCTCGGTCCTGATGCTCCCGATCCGCGACACAAGACCGGCGGCTACATCGCTTATTTCAGCATACCCTCGCGGCCCGGCGACTCGGACCGGGCAACAGTCTGTCAATTGCCTGGACCCCGTATGGCCCGGACTCTCATGACGCGGAAGGACCAGCCCAAATTCTTGCGCGTTTACATGATGATAAGCGAGCGGGACGATAGCGTTGATGCCGCGCTTAAGTCTGGGGACTTGTCTGCGCTGAAGAAGGCATTGGCCGCCATATATGAAGACGGTCATTGGGAAGCCAAGAGGTTTATGGAGGCATTAGTCAACGCGCCTGAGGCAGATGATTTGTACTGCACGCCATTCGAAGAGGTGGATCTTCCCGAAGGGTCTTGGTCTAAGGGGCGGGTTGTCCTCATCGGCGACGCGGCGCACTCCGCTACGGCAAACGGTTACGGAACTTCATGGGGTCTTATAGGACCCTATCTTCTGGCCGGTGAGCTAGCCACCCTTTACGAGAAGGACAAGGCTTTGCCCACGGCGTCGATCATCAAAGCAGCGAAGGAGTACGAGAGGAAATGGCGGCCAATAGCTCTTTCGGGGCACGGAGGAAGTAAGTGGGCTGGGTCTATATTCCCTCCGCGATCGGAACTCGGTATCAATGTGATGAACTGGGTTGCCGGAGTCATAGCATATCTCAGACTTGACCAGCGTATCGGATTTGACGGAGCGGTCGGGAAATGGAAACTTCCCTACTATCCTGCACTGGACAAAGATCAGGGGTCGGACTGATAGACATATTCGGCCACTTTACAGGTCAAGGGACAAGGCATTTAGAGTTTTCCTTCACTTTTCTGCGTTCTCACAGTGGAGCACGGCTAGATACCCCCCTCATGCGATTTTGATAGATAAATATAAATACACTCCTCAATAAGCCAAGGTCTCACCCAGTTCTATGTATGTTACACACAGGAAGCCTTCAACCTAGCTAGCAGTCGACTCACCAGAACTGGCATACATGTTATGATGTTAAAGGCAGATACAAAGACAAGATAGAATAACCGAGATCAGCCAGGACCACGTTAAGTATGTTGTGCATTTAAGATAGCTATATCCCCTAACTCCTAGCAGTTTACTATTTGCAATATTTCCATCATATCTAAAGCAAATTCATACCTCTAATCGCTGTCGGGAAGACTGAGCTGACCCTTACGTTAACTCTGTATCGAATAGTCCTCTGTCCTTCCCCTACTATATGATCTAGAGCAACTGGGGACTTATTCATAAAACTCTAATGACGTGACTACAATTGACGACTTCAGAAGCCGAGGCCAGCTCTGGACTATACGGTCTAAGCAATTATATACTGAAAGAGTGTGGGCAAGCCACGACCATACTACTTGATCAGCCAACAAGGTGGCTTGGCCAACTAAAGAGGATATAAAGGAGGATTTAGAAGGTCTGCAACAACGGAGACACATAGGCAACTCGCGCTTGACTTCCCCGAACAAATATAACGATCTTTTCTCGGGATCGCTAAATTCCCCGTCTTGAATTGTAGGAATTCTAAGCCTGAAGGCCTCAGGAAGTGTAGGTGCAGACTATCTCCTAGAGATTTGCCCCCAGCATGGGCACTGGCCCATAGGCTTCACTTCAAAACTTGCTGCCAAATATTAATAATGAAAAGCAAGGACGCGGAGTTTCTTTTCTTTTCTTTCTTTCTTTCTTTCTTTCCTTTTTTTTTTTTTTTTTGCCTTCCTGTTCTGTGGGTTTGAAGGAAGTAGTCCGCCCTCGTTATAGCCAATTACCGTGACACGACTACATAATGATGTTAATATCTTTCCCCTTTTCCTTTATTTTCTTTTTCTTTGCCTTGCATCATGTGCAGTGTAATGCGCCTTGGTGTGTAAGCCGAATCAACGAAGGATTGGTAGGACCAAGTAAAGCCGTGATCAAACTTAGCCATCATATATAGAAATGGTGCAGGTGAAAGGGAGCGGGAGTCAGGTATCAGGGTTTAGCTACTTGGTGGCTGAACGAGATATCGAGAATGTAAGGGACATCTGACGCCAAGAACGAAAAAAAAATTCAGACAACACACGTGCGCAGACTTTCGTTACTTTAACTATAGTATGTTTCAAATTGTATGAATTCTTTTTTTTTTTTTTTCCTTAGATTAAATTAGGAGTTGGAGGACCGCAGGAAGTGTAGGTCAAGTCTATTTCAAGGGGCGCCGAGTCCATAGGGGCTCCCTTCAGTATTTACAGTATATTCACAGTTCAGCAAAGAACAAAGGCCAAATCGTGGACGTCTTCGAAATGCGTGTTAAATCCATCGATATAGGGAGTGTATTTTCTGCTGATGTCGGAACAGCGTTGCGATAGACTTCACAACGGCTTAGCACCTCTTGCTCCAGGTCCGCCCTTCTAATATGCTTTCGTACTCAACTCTGCTGGAATTCACCTGACCCTTTAGCCGGAAGAAAAAGCTTCTCCTTATAGAGAGGTCGCGCCGGACAGGTGCTGGAATGCGCTGACCTCGCTGCTTATGGACTTGGTGGGCTAGTCCCTCAGACCAAACAACACTTATTAGTGAGATTAAGAGATTGCGACTCAGCTGAAGCACGCCATTCAGTCTCCAGAACTCGTGCCTTTTATGCTACCATGATGATAATCTGTTTAGGAAGATATGTAACACTGAGCGCCACTAAGAAACTGAATAGGGGGGAGCTTATGGTCTCGGTTGAGGCTTGATTGCCTTTCGTATCGAAAGTTATATCGCTCAACGACAGCATTGCTTCAGCCTAAAGAAGTTTCGAGACAAATGCAGGCGCCTTGCATCCTGAAGCTTTAGGCCGAGTTGTTTTAGTATCGGGGCAAGAATACTTTCATGAATGCTCGTTTTGGCGCGTAAGTTACGGGACTGCCCAATAGGATAGCTGGGAAGATCTGACAGTTGACGGTTCTTCCAATTCCGCACAATAGAGTCATGCCTAATAGCTTTTTGTTAGTCAGAAACTGACTGACCTCTTTCGTATTTATTCTATATCCCCAGGCCACAAAAGCAGGTTTCGAAACACCAATAAGCTCAGGCGCGTCATGTGGCCGTTCTATAGCTGCTGCCTTATAGTAATTTGAGAACCTGCGTGCTCCTGTGGGGCTACATGATGACTTCTCGGGGTTCCGCGATCTCATCGTCGGGGCTGACCATGATAGGGAGTAGTATAGGGCTTGATCGACACAGCCGGAGTAAGCCGAATAGCAAGAGAGCCACGACGGCACTAGGCGTATCCATCGCATTAACTACAACGTCAGGATGCGCCAATCGTATACCTGGCACGGCGATGACGATATCATATGGACGAATGGGGAGCCATGTGAGATAGATAGGGAGGCACCCTCTCTTGACCTCCGCAGGATAACAACAGCAGCAACCACAGGAGAGACGCATTAGGGGTTTGCAGGAAGCTAGCGCTGGGCGGTACATTGGTAGATGTTGGCGCGAGAAGTAAGGATCATTGTACATTGTGTTTGTTATAAGATCTAGGATGCTGGGTCGTGCTGGATCTTGGTATTGCTTTTTGGATGGATGACAAGCAGGAGACGCCCCCTGCTTAGAGGAGGTTGTCTGCCTACATCTTGAAGAGGCCAAATACAGGCCTTGCAAGATAACGCTGGTAAGCCGCAATAGAAGTACAATAAATGCTCTATTGCTTCTTGAGTAGCTGGGACTCAGACAGGCTCTTGTGCCGGTATGCTAGTAATAGTATCCTAGTCCATACGTCTCATTGTTGGTTGACGAAGCACATATCCGCCAAAGTGAAGCAAGACGTTGCCCTTGATGTAGCTTCGAGTGCTTTTCGTTCGTCCTTGGGGTGAGATTTGCGAGGTGTTTGGTCTATGTTTCCGAGCATCCGCCACGGGGCTGAATAAAAGGGCGTACTACGGAATTGACCGGAAACCAGCAAGGCTATAGCTACTATGCGGCGGGCATAGGCGGGATGGTGGGCGGGAATTCGCCTCATTTGAAACAGACCGTCATCTCAGAAACACAGCCAGACCTCTAAACTACGCGTATAGCTGAGACGGGACTAGGGCCAACGAGGGGATTCCGGGCACGCGCTAGAAGCATTCTAGAAGGTGATATGATATGTCCTCGAGCTCTCGTAGTACTCAGCTGGTAGGAGGAATATGCTGCAGCATGCCTAGGTCTTACCCCAGACAAGGTCATGTAAGGAGTGTATGCGTAGGTGCGTTATGTCTTCCATGCATCATGCATACGTCGTAGTATACTACTGCAGTAAGTAGGGTCAGCAACGTACCTACATACTACGTCGCCAAAAGCAACTTATCATGTCAATGTGTAGTGTACAGTAAAGCTAAGCACCTAGTGGAGAAAGGCATGTTCGAGGATTCTATGGTGATGGCACGAGGCCAGGGTGACATACCTACCCTACAGTAACATTTGTTTCAATAAGTCACGCTCACCACCTTGGTTACTCTGCCCAAGCTACGACAGTAGGTACTGCAGTAGAGAGGGGCATAACTGAGCCTAACCGTATACGGCTGCCCCATATTCCTCTTTAGGAAACCACCATACCTCAACTGACCAATGACAGGTTTGCACGAGGCGACGGAGCCAGCTTTATGCATAGAAGTGCAAAGGGGAGAGGATGAAAATGCCCCGGCGGACCCATCTCGCCTGGACTTCCCTGATCTTTCCTGGATCAGCAAGCTTTCTAGAAGCCCTCTTCTGCCCTACCCCTACCAGACCCTACCGCGTGCTGAGCACCCCCAGCCTCCCCTCACAGGAGTGCATCTTCAGTGCTACCTCCTCCCCGATGCTCGGGGTTGATCTCCTCGTCTTTTGCTCCAGGACCAAGTATATGCTCAGTATGGTTAGGGTATGTTGCATTGCATAGAAGAAAAAAAAATAACTGAATTACTTACGGTACCTGCACGTCCACTCACTCTACTAGATTATCTAACCTACTGTAGATGTGGTTTCCATACGAACTGTACCGTAACGGTTGGTACGGTTGTGTGTAAGTCTCCTTCCTCGGAGATGCACGATGCAGAAACGGTCTTCTCAAACTCCTGACCTTGTCGCATCCCTGGCCATGCTGGGAACTCATCTCGGCACTCAGTCCTTGCAGGCGACCGCAGGGGCCAAATATGCACACCTCCATCATTTCACATCCCACTACACTCCATCATCAACCGTTACCGTAAGTCGGATGGTCGTCGGAGGTTGCCGAGGCTCCTGTTCACAGACCGCACGCTTTGCTTTCGCCCGCAAGATCACTAATAAGAAATACCTATCAAATATGGTACCTGACGATTACAACACAACAGAAAGCGGCATCGTCTTAGAGTAGAAACGGCTTACACGCCGAATCCTAGTAACTGTTGGTGCCGATTGTCCGTCTTGAAGTCAGCATTTACGCCACGAACTGGACTATACTACCGGGTAGCATACGTCCTTTCAACACTACCCACTCGGAGAGACCGTCACCATCCGTACACGAAGAGTGCTGCCAAACCGGATAATCCAAATGAAATTTTGTCAGAAGCGAAAAATTTTCTTGGAGGTTCTTGAGGCGGTAAAAATTTCAGGCTATTGTCGTGGAGGGGAGGTGAGAGTTGGCTTTCCCCTGGCAAATGTGCGATTCATGTCAACGATCTGATGTGGAAACCGACCTGTAGATGCGTATGCCAAAGGCATCAAGCCAAGTCCGTTGTCGGCCCCCTCAAGTCTGCAGCCAGTCTACTGATAAACTACTTCTTAGTACACACAACGCCATTGGCCACTGGAGACGACCCGTATCCAGTAGTAGCATAGCTCTACTACCGTTACCCATCTTGAAATCATGTGCTGCACGTAGTCCAGCTATACACTTATCATGACTTGCGCTATGCTTGTCAAAGTGTAGCCTTCCGCGCGGGGGTTATTGCCTTGCATTAGAGAGATGAGACGCCAGAATCACAGGAACTATCTAGTATAGATTTGATCTTGAACAAATTGAGTATGGTAGCTGCTATATGGCAGCAAGCCACCAAGACCAGACAACGCCCGTGTCTACGCGATGCGCTAACTACCGGCACCAATTCTCTAACAACCAACTAAGACGCTATCGTCTATAGCACTTGCAAGCGAGAGAAAGAAAAGGTCA
Source organism: Xylaria sp. FL0064 (assembly GCA_022593225.1). Lineage (NCBI taxonomy): Eukaryota > Fungi > Ascomycota > Sordariomycetes > Xylariales > Xylariaceae > Xylaria > Xylaria sp. FL0064. Next base: position 122,583 of record JAJKLE010000043.1, on the reverse strand, counting down.
TAGCTTTCGAACTTGTACATCAACATTGTCAAAATATCTAACTTATTTCTGGCACTTCCCGTCCAGGTTAAACCTTTCTAAGTAAGGTTATATTCCAATTCTGCCCCAAAAAATACTCCTAAACTTAGTAGTGAGTGTACTAGTATAAGGTCCATTTCCCTCCGCCTATGCCTCCCATCCATACAGACAGCAAGGTCACCTGATAGGACAGTGCAGTAGTTGCTCACCAACAGCCTCATTCGACGGCTGACCCGAGTGGCCAAGAACAATGGTTCTGAGGAGGCGTTTGTTGTTGATTCTCAATTTTTCCAAGTATATGTCATCTCAAAATCGAGATTATGATGTTCGGTCCCCTGGCTTTAAGGCAAGGAGGGCATCAAGATGGCGACAGGCAGGTATCACACTTGCCAAGGATGGTGCATTAAAGCGCCAAGGATCCCGTTGCATAGCTCTCCCATGATGTGTCGAGCTGACAGACTAGCTGAGAAGAGGCTTCAAGCCCTGACGCCCTCTCCATCCTGCTGGAATCCATACTTGTACATTACACCTGCTGCATTGCCAGAGGCATGTCTGGTAGCTCACAAGAGAGACATGAGCTGTCTCGTGACGATTTTCCTTCCTTTCATTCGCCTTATTCTTCTACTAGTTTTCATCCATAGGGGAAGTCCGGCTGGTGTCGGAGTGGATGGGTCAATAGAGAGCCCAATCGGGTTGCCTTTATCGATCACCGAACTGTTGTCACCTTGAGGGGACCTTCGTGAATACTTAGCCAGGTCTAGCTAGTATTAATTATCACCAGAGTCTGTTGTTAGACACAAAGACTATCTCGCAGCACGACTCAAGCCAGACCTGCTAGTTTCCCTAGTTTCTCTTCTGGCTGGATGCCAACAAACAAAACCATCACACGATGAGCCCACAATTGAAGACTTCGTGGCCCGTTGTTTTCACCATGCCAGTGGTGCCTGTTGTTTCTGGTGTTTTACTGTATCCAGTTGGCTCTGCTGGAATACTGGAGCTTGGCCAGTCGGGCTTCCACTACTGACGAACTTACTTTAGGACTAGGGCGGGACGTCTAGTGGGTGGGCCTAGCTTGATATGGTGAATATTTTGCATTCCCCGCATGTCGTACAGCTGTAGCCCTGCAATACCTCTAAGGCAGTCAGCTGCACTCCGAGTCTGTTACAGGTACCCGACCTGCTTTTACACAGGTACCCACAAAGTATTTGATCACGCTTGCTCAACCTGTTCCTCCCTCCAGTGAATACATTTATATAAATTTGTATGAGGCAATTCTTATACCAAACACCTTAAGCTCATCATAGCAATATTTGAGAAGTTCACGGTAACACGTACCTAGCTGGCTTGTTTACTTGGTGTATCAAAGAAGTACTGATGGTGTGAGGCCAAGGTCTGGAGCCACCCACCTATAAAAGCTCAACAGCAGCGCTGGTTAGGTGGTGACGAATTACAATTCTTATTTCTCTCGTGAATGAGGGGCAGCGCTGAGCGAGGTGATGGGTGAGGTACTTACGAGGTACTCTTGGGAGGGCGCAAAAGACGGGGAGGAGACAGGCACACCCACTTCCTGTTCTGGGATATAATTGCCGGTACCAAACTGTAGGGTACTTGTGCCTTGGCGTGTCTCTCCTGCAAGGCAGAAGTACAGCACACACCTAGAATACTGTACATCAGATTTAGATGGCAGTAAAGGAAAGACGGAAAGCACCGCCTAGGGGTAGTAACTACAGTGCACTATTTGCCCTACCTACCTCACGCTAATCGACCCGGTAAGTTTAGGTAGGTACCGTAGTGTAGGGGCACCACGACCGAGACGAGACGGGCTAACAACCAACAACGCAACGCAACGGGCAAAGGTCGCCTTCGCCTTGTCCACCTCATCCACATTAAACATCCAACCAAGTCCAGGTCCGCCGGCTGTCGGGTTCGCTGGCTAGGTTGGCCGGCCGCTGGCTGCTGCTGGCTCCTGGCTACTTGCTAGTATCTATACTACTGATGGCTCGCGCCCTCTTCTCTCTCGCTGCTTTATTTCAATTACATAAAACCTTGCTGCGCATTTTCTCACCTCTCACTTCACCCCAACCCCGAACATTGCGAGCGTGGCCCCCCCTTTATCACTTGCCTCTCGACAGAGTCTTGCCCATTGAAGCTTGGAGAGATATACTGGATCGCCCTTATCTCTGCCACTGACAGCGCTTGCTTCCTCTGCCGCGCCCTTGAGCCTCTTACGAGCCTCTTACATAACATAATCACGCTGTTGGACCCAGTTCCCCGGATTATGGTAGCGTGTTAGTGTTGCCTGCGACTTGCTGCTTCTTGCTTGTTGCTTGCTGCTGCTGCGACTACGACTACTACTGCTGCTGGCTCTGCATCTGCGCGTGCTTCACTTACAGGGGCGAACATCTGCTGCTGCTATACTTACTACAAGTACTGCTACTACTATACCACTGTCACCTACCGTTCTGCCTATGGTTGATGGTACTGCTGTTATCAACGGCCTTGACCATCTACAGACTTCGCCACCCTAAGGCTCCTGAGTCCAAAATTTTGAAGCCCACTATTATTCGCTTCTGCATCTTCTACTCTCTTGTCCGGCGGGCGTCACACCTGGATAAACTCACATATACGCACACATTCAACGCTTACACGCGAACCGGAACTTAGACGAACGGGCTACGCTGCTGCACTCGGGATTTTGGTAACACCAAGCTGTTCCCCCGTTTCACCAGAGGCGAGGCAGCAGGTATCCGTTCATCTAGTTTTGTCGACTGCTGTATCGACTCTAGTATTGACGCAGCTGTACATCTCCCCCTAAGTGAGAGGCGTTTGCCGCATTACCGGCAATCGTCTCCTGTCGATATTGTCATGTCAGACAAGATGTCTATTGATAAGCAAGAGCAATCTCAAGAACATTCAGACGAATCTGCGGCTTCCACCCCGGACAATGGCGCAGAACCCACACCAGCTCCGCAAGATACCCAACCGGTGAAGCGGAAGGGTGGCCGAAAACCTGTACGTGAATTTTCATATCATGGAAAAGAAGAAACCGCCGGCATTATTGCAATTCCCGGATATGGCCTGATGAACAGCCCAACCTAAATGACGTAGATTTATATATATGTTGAAGGACACAAATGGCTCTAAGTCCCCACTCACGCTAACGCCTAGACAGATATATGCCACATCAGAAGAGCGCAAGCAGAGGAACCGCCAGGCGCAAGCTGCGTTCCGAGAAAGGCGCACAGAATATATCAAACAGCTCGAGGATACTATTCGCGTTCATGAGTCAAACTTGACAAATTTGCAAGCGGCCCATCGCAGCGCCGCAGAAGAATGTTTGATGTTGCGATACAAGAATTCCCTCCTAGAACGTATCCTCCTCGAGAAAGGTACGGTACTATAATCAGCCATCACCCCTATTTCTTTACTAACAACCTGAACAGGCATTGATGTTCAAGCCGAGCTCCAGGCCAAAACCGGCAGCCCCAATCTTGGTCCGACGCACATGCCTCAAAACATGATGCAACCACCACCTATTCAGCGGGCCATCCTCAACAGACACCACAACTCACGCAGGTCAGCGTCTAGTATCGCGCCTAAACTCGAGCCTGGAGTTACGTCGGTGCCGGCCCAGGTCAACATACAGCCATCAGTAGCCTCGCCTAAGACTCGGCCAACCCCACCATCTCATGCAGCTTCACCAACCAACCCGACGCCCCCATACAGCGGTCATATTGCAGCAGTATCACCTACCGCTGCGGCTCCGGATCACGGGAACATGCGCACGGCAATGCCTCCTCCTATGAAGCAGCCCATGCCACCAATGGCTGGAATATTGCCTAGCCCCCGTCAACAACTTATGCAACAACAGCAGCAGCAGCAACATCAACAACAGCAACAACACCAGGCCACCTCTGGACCTCGACCGCCCTCACTCTACCCGACTTCGTCGTTTCAGAGCCACTTTCAGCAGCTCGGCAAGTTGGCCCATTTTTTACTTTTTATGGAACTCTGTCGTCCTAGGATTAACTCGTGAGTACAGAACAGGAGTACGACGCCCCAACCGACATGATGGATGAAGCCGAATCAGAAGGGCCACCTCAAAACCCATACACGTCTGGTTATTCGGTTCCTCCTCCACCAAGCCTTCCCATGCAGGCACAGACGAATACCCCATCCGGACAGCCTCCTGCCAGCGCTGCAGATCATGGCGGACAGACTCAAGGTCAGGGTTATCCAAGCATGACTCAACTACTCGACCCTGCTTTGGACTGGGATCCTTTTGGTTTAAGTGCATCTATGGCTTTTCCGACACAGTTTTCCTTCGACACAAGCAACATGAGGTGATGTACCACCTTCCTGCGTAAGTCAGACGTGGTGGCGTGAACTGCGTCAGAAGGATCTCACGGTCGAACCCGAAGAAATGAAATTTAGGTGATTCACAAAAGGCAAAGGACAGATTCAGGGATCGAGAAGTACTTAAACTGGGCGGATTTTTGTTCTTTTTCGGGGATAGGTAGGACAGCGATATTGTTTCCAAAGCGATCACCACAGGGAAGGAAAAATGGTGAGATACTGATACCCACGAACGATGGCCAAGCTACAAATACAGCTTGATCGTTCATCTACGTTTTCAGCTCGGTCTACAGCATCAGGGCGTTCCGGATACGGCATACAAGAGGGCGATTTCACTATTCTATTTGATGAGACGACCGGACCGACCCTTTATCTCTATGACCAGGTAGAGTTCAACGATTTATTATTGAATGAATTCGAACGACATAACCCGAATTTTACGGCGAGCAGCAAGGAAAGCAAGGGGAAAACTTAAAAGGAGTTCTGGGAAGAGAATCGAGAAAAGTTTTGTTCATTTTTCTTTCCTAGCGAGGACAAGCGCTAGCGAGCGTAAAGATAATTCGCTTGCCTTTTTAAACACATCCCTTTTCGAAAACCAAACAACGAATGCTTGGTCATTCGATTGTCTTTATAAAATATCTTTACTGGGGAAAGGGAATAGGGGTGGGAGGCGGAAGGGAATGATGAGGATGCAATGGGTATATTTGCGGTGTATTAGGTATTGGCCGTGATAGCGAGCGAGAGAAATTCGGAAGGACACCACTCCTGGGTTACCAGCTTATCCCGATTTCTTTTCTTTTCTCTTCTTCTCTTCTCTTCTATCCTTTTGGTGTGCTATGGTAGTTTATGGTTTACTCATCTACTTTCTTATGATGAGTATAATAATGGGTGGCCCTCTTCGTTTTTACGTTCTTTTTTATTTCATCACACCATTTTGCTTTCTTATAGTCTTTTCCCCATTTAAAAAGGAGAGGAAAGGACATATTTACATTGCGCTAGGTAGTTTAGCACATATAACGGGATAGTGGGCTGGTAGGCTAGTTGGATAGCTGGTTGGTTTGTTGGTTGGTATTGTCACATAGTCACAGATCTTTGTTTTAACTTACTGACTCTAGATACCAATATGAAATAGTAGTAGTTTTAGTGTTGCAGTGGAGCAAGTGCGGAGTATATGAGGAAAAGAGCTCATGACTTTTCTAGTGTTCATGCCTGTCCAGGGCCGCCCCCAACTATGGCTTCGCATGCCATGTTTATGTACGGTATTGTACATTATCACGTTTTCATGGGGTGGGATTCAGTGTGTGCGTGCTTGTACTGGATGGATGTGTGCACTGAATGTGTATTGGCAACCCTGACTCCAACCTTTTTTGGTTTCCCACTCCAGATCCCGTTCAGAGCCCGACAACCAGGGTCCAACGACTCGCCATGCCTGTCCTGGTTTGTCTTTCTGTCCACTTAGGTGCGTGGCTGTCCCTGTCTGGCTGGGTTAGTATCATTGCAAGCAGGTACGAGGAATCGATTATTCTGGTTCTAGCTGCACTCTACTACACCAATCGTATACATACATATCTACATATATTTCAATGCTGGGAATGGATTGGAAAGCGTAGCTTGAGTTATATATTTCAAATTCGTTATATTCTGGATATAAGAGTTGGGATGTAGTGAATGCCAATGGCGTTCAAGGGCAGCGATCCAAGGAAAATAGATATAGGAAGAAAGGCTCCGGTTACGATGTAATACTACGAATATCTTAGCAAGCAAGGGATTCAATTCGCGTTTAACGTCACTCCCTCGCTCCCTCCTTCGGCTGCTTCCGAGCGCGTATCCATATTTATTTGCGCAGGATGGGGGATGGAGTGATTATCTTGTTCATCTTGCGTTATTTTGTATGCGGAGGTAGGGGTAGCACAGGCTCGGGATGTTTGTGATTTCATTTCCTTTCCAATGCGACGCGATTCAATAATTGAGTTCTGGGCTCATCTGGACTGGCACCTAGTGGGTCTTGGTTGATTGCGGTGTTTTCCTTTTAAGTATTGAATCGAGACTTTGGTTGAATTAGACACGCGCGCGCGCGCGCGAGATATATATATGTATATATCGTGTGCAAGTTGCTCAGAAGGTACTTTACTATTAAGCTAAGCCTCATTCTTTCATGGATGGGATTGATCACCTACCTAGGTTACTCACCTCTGTAATGATATTTACATCGATATTTTTACTTATCATTCCAGTTGATATGTGTGTCGTGCAGGTAGACAAACCGTGAGCCAGTGAATTTGAATGTGAGTAATTGGGTGTCGTAGCTCAGCGCAGGAGAAAAAAAAAAAAGGTTGCAGCAGCGACTTCGACCGGCGAACGTCTAGCTCGCTTGGATTTAAATGCAGAGGTTAGGGGAATTTTCGCTTCGCTTCTCTCCATTGGCCTCCTGTTTTCGCGCGTCGCCACGCTGTACCCTCATCACGGTTTACCTCACCTTCTGACGGCCGATATCCAATTCGTCTCGGAGGATTCTAAAGTCTCGGTATGGCATACTGAGCAGGAAAGACAGGACCAAAATAGCAGAAGGTCACGCGCTGACCCTGCTGGATTTTACTGTTCACCATGGTTTGCCCCCCATCCATCCCACCTGGGGCGAATGCCGGCAGGTCGTGCAAAGTTCTGAAGAGGTGACGTAGGCAGCATGGTACTACACTCCTTGTTGACGTGGATAGGGCTCCGAGCCCTGTCTGCTCGCCTCCTCGAATTGCACATCCCTCCATTTCCTCTTGTGTATTAAATGATCTTTCGACGGGCAATTAATGGCTGGCTCATGGTGTTCGTGGCATCGATCCAATAGCTGCGAGAACCGTCATGATTAGCGAATTCGAGACTCGGCTTGGCTTTCTCGGCGCATGGAGCACACTCGCAGTTGTGTAGCGCGAAGTGTGGTGTGTTTTGCGGTGGGTCAGCAGATAGACATTGACAGATTAGCCTGTCTTGGAAAGCGCGTGAACCCAAAAAGAAAGAAGGGTCAGTGTATGCGTAGTAGTAGGTAGACCGTTTCTCCTCTCTTCCTCTCCTCTTCTCCCCTCTCCTCCCCTCTCTTCTCCTGTTGCTGTACTTAGTAGGGTACACTAATCATCAGCAGAACGCAGTAAATTTGCTGCCAGGTGGGCCGGCTGTAATCGGCAGCATGGTAGGATGGACGGATGGATGGACGGGCGCTTCGAAGTATTTCCTTGTATCTCCGAGGAGGAGTGGTGGTGCCATGCTCGGCGCTCTGGAACCGTTTTGACATAAAACCGTTTTCTTTCCCCACCTTGTCACCCCGTTTTTTCATTTTTGCCCCTTAAGCTTTTCCCTCTACCCTCTCTTTTAGTGCACCTAATCCCGTGATCCCCTCCCGAGGTATCCAGTCCCCGTCCTTGGCCCTGCAGCTCTGGTTGGTGGTTATCTGCTCAATCGAGATGATCCGCATTCGGTGAGTAAAAATGAGATCGAACGTGCGAAAAAAAGGAGTCAAAGTGGGTTGAATGTGGCCGGATCCCTCTCCACCAAGACCAGACTAGATTGTAACCTAAGCAGGTGGTGGATAGGGGTCCATCAGGGTTGTTTTGTTGAAAAGTTGTTAGTAGGCTTGCGAGATTCTTATGCACTGGGCCAGTGATGCTTTCGACCTCCTTCTAGGAGATGACGCTGTAGGGAATCTTCGGATTCCGGACATCTTGCGTGGTGCATGTCAAAAGCGGCGAACGAACTCCCAAAGCCGCGAGTTCAATCAGTCTGCTGATTGGGGCAGGTAGTAGTGCCTCTGTAGTGCCCTTCGTTGGAGCATTTAGTGTACCATGCAGGCCATGCTGACCGAGAAGCCGTTATATTAGTGCGTGCACCACTCCGACGTAGCCCGAACTTATAGTGGGATGGACCTGCCACAGTTGTTGGTGGGTATCCTATTTGTACCGACGAGTACCTGAGCAAGTACCGGACCAGTATCTGCATGTTGCGTCGTAGAAATGCCCGGGGGAAAGCTTGCAAGCTCCGTGACTGGTTACCATAGGTCTCGCGCATGACCTAGGTATCCTATTCGGCCGGGCCAACGAGCAGCATATGGAATTGCACAAGCATGCACTCTCTGACATGTCACCAGGTGTTCACCCTCATCCCATCACATGAGGCGTTCTTCTGGTGGATCACCAGCATCTGTCCGGTCGAGACAGCGAGAAACATGCCGCGCTTGGCCCAAGCTGTGGCCGGAGTAATACAACGACATAGGCAGTCGTTGATATATGTCGATGATCGAGTGTCATGCCAATCGCACTTGGGATTGGATGAGGCTTCGTATTCGGAGTACCGAAGCGAATAACGATGATAGGTAAATTATCTGATAATTGATAGAAAAAGTAGGTTAAGGCCTCCTGATCAAGCACTAGCTTGTTGGCTCAAAGAAGAGAACAGTGAGAGACGATAATCGTCCATGTTATTGTTTTACCTGCAGTAACTGGCCATGTTAATCGCTCCCAATATGGGAACTGCCGTGGAGCCGGAGGACCGGGCCAGCACAAAGGAGGTCGAGAAAAATGGATAGAGATACGGAGAGTAGATAGGCAGGAGGCGTCGATATTTATATCTAATCTTCTTTGCAGACGAAAGGGTAAAAAGGAGCAGCAGGCGCCTGGCGAGTATTTGTACCCTGGGGAATGCTCTTTCTGGCGCCTCGGAGTTTCTTATCTCTGGCTCGGTGGTCCCGACGTGCCAAACATGTCATTCGCGTGGTGAGAGATAAGCAATACTCATTATCAACAGAAATCAAATCGAAATCCCTCGCGTGCGAGAAAGACGTCACATCACCCCACGGTTTAGGTTTAGGTGTTGATTATGCCATGTATATTTATCTCTTTCTTGTTTTTCTGATTTCTGGTTGTTTAATAATTACCATCTTTTTCTTGGTCTTTGGTCTTCTCTGCGTCTTCTCGGCAGGGGTTAAGTCGGTATACAGCTTTGTGTTATTCCTACAGCACCACCTACACATACATACAACACAGCTACTCGATATAGTACGTGCGATAGAATCTGCGTTATCAGCCTTCTATAATGCACCATGGTGTACTTAACTTACTCAGTAAGTATGGTAGTAGTATACGTGTACGTCACTGTTGCAATATCTACTTCATTAATGTAGATAGATAATACCCATGACAGGAAGGCCGTGTTACTGCTCAATCCCTGACCAATGCAATCAGTCCTCGTACCTCAGTCATATGCAAGTCATCAATCGTTCCTGCATGTTACATAGCTTGCCGTGTGGCAGCGCGGGATAAGATAACAGAGTCCGTGGGAGCGCTTCAGTGAGTGCATACCCCTAGTTATCAGGGGTAATCTTGAGGTACTCGTTCACCCGTATCAGAATGCCTACAGTGACAACGACCAAGGCTATCATATAAACATCGCACATTCAACAAGGAGTGATTGTATGTATTGACATATAGATATACCTATTCTTCTTACATGAGATGAATGGCGCCAAAATGATAACCACGCTGGCGCTGACCTTATCGACTATGCGGTTAAATCGTATCAGACATCTCGCCCTAGACAAAGTTGAGCATCTTAAAAGGTGCGAGCCACGGAAGGCATGTGAAGAATTTTAAGTCGTATTGAAGATCTGCTGTAGAGTAATTACGTAGTTGACCATCTTGTACCGAAGCTTCAGCCTTACGACCTAGATCATTTGGTATATAAGCGCTGCTGGTATGGGGCCTACCTGTTGTACAACATCACATGTTGTAGCGGCCAAGGATAAACCTAGGAGTATTTAAGAATCTTTATCCTGGGCACAACGGGGTTCGTCTGAAGGTGTAGGCCTGAGTAGGTAATCGACCAACATACTACCCAGGTAGACAGATTGGATCAAGAGGGTTTCGCTCCTACGTACCTCTACGTCTATAATCCTTCTGTCGTTCGGCTTTCGTTACGAGGTTGCGTATGAAATGGCCACGTCTCACTGCGACTCATTGATAGTCATTCCAGTGTAGATACTTCTCATATATATATATATATCTAGGTAGATATGTATCTCATTCCGGGAGTTATTTCTCCAGCCACGACGGCTGTGAACGAGTTGTGATTACCACCATAGGCGATTGGATGACGATTGCAGGATTTCCAAGGTACAAACCCTACTTTGCCTTATCTCCGAAGCTTATCAGGCGATACCCCACCATATCTGGATGAGTCAGCAGCGCACTAATAAGCTCAAAAAATGCAATAGACAAATCAAAACTCGATAGGCGGTACCTACCTTAGGTAGCCTAGCTATAAAGCTTTTTGCTACCTGACGAGCCCCGCCCCACCCCACTGCCCGCTCTCGGTAGGTGGTAAGCTACTGCCAAAACATTTTCCGATTCCGCCTAAGCGACAGGACACAGTGGTGATCTAGCGCCCCTAGGCACTAGCCATAGGGGCAGTAGGGCAGGCAGAGTAGGGAAGTTAGGCATGAGATGGGGAAGGTTCGTGCGCCTAAACTGCCACCAAAGCAAAATTAAGGTGGGAAGCTGGTGCGCACTGGACTCTGTCGCCCTCGCACACAACCAACCAACCCGCCAGCTTGTCTCGATCAACAACTACCAACCTGTCCCCGTCTCATCCCGCCCGAGGCTCAGGACACACACATTCCCTCCACGAACTTTAAAAGCCTTCCTCCAGGATATGACCTGTTAGGCCGTATCCTTCCCCCCTCAGAACATCTGCATCGCCAAATCCGGTTCGACTGAGGTCCGTACAGCTACGCCTTGCTGAAAGGCGAATAATACTGGCGACATCATGTCGGTCGCCTCAAAGGTGTGTGGTGGATTTTCTCTTTGGTGTTTTGGTATTTTGTCGAAATTCTGTGTGTTGTTTCTTTGGGCCTGCATACGGTTGTGACCTTGGGTTCTTCGGCTCGAGAGAAATTGGGACAGCTTCGACTATTTGCCACCCACATCCTCTTCCTCATTCTCACCCTCATGGTCACGATGCGGTCCAATTGCATGGTGAAGATGATAGTGGCGGTCATGTTACATGTTCAACATTCAATTGGCTGTTGATCTCTCGTCGTCGGCTTGGACTAACATCGTCGTGTCTTGATTAGAACCTCTTCGCCCCCCTCGGTACGCCTGTCGATACCCCTCTCTCAGATGCCAAATCTTAAATTGCTTCGGGCTGAGTGAAAATTCTTCACTACCCCAAGGCCTCAATGCCTCGACGCTTTCTCCCCACATTAGCGACAACCCCCGCTAACCTCGGTACCTTTCCATCTCTGTAGGTAATGACGAGGAGGATGACCAACCGTCTGGCCCTGTGAAGACGGTCGAGAAGTCCCTCCCGCGCACCACCAAGCGCAACGTCGAGCCTCAGGCCCCTACCAAGCCTGCTGGCACCACCACTGGCACCCGCCGTGCTGGCCCCGGCGGCAACGAGGGAGGTAAGTCATGGGCATAGACTACATCGTGTCTGTTGTTTCCTCGGCGGAGTCGACTAACGCCCATGGCTCTACTCTTTAGCTTTCCGCGATCGCAACGCCGGCTCCAGCGCGAACCAGCGCAAGCCCACTGATGAGGTTCCCCGAGGCAGCCAGCGTGGTGGCCGTGGCGCTCGGGAACGAGGAGGTGAGAGTCACCTGTGTAACCATGCTGTGTAGTGCGCATGATCTGACAGTTTGGCATAGGCCGAGGTGGTCGATTCTCCCGCGAGCGTGATGACAGGCATACTAAGAGTCTCCCCACGTAAGACATATACCCACTCACGTCATCACTCATATTACTGCGATTCTAATGCGAGGCTAGTGGTGGATCGGAGAAACAAGCCGCCCAATCCTGGGGTGCTACTGAAGGCACTGCTGAGGCTAAGGACGAGCAGGCCGGAGAAGAGATCGCCCAGTCCGAATTGAAGGAGGCTACCGCCGAGGATGCCGAAGAGGTCGCCACCCCTGCCGAGCCCGAGGACAAGAGTGTGTCCTACGCCGAATACCTCGCCCAGCAGGCCGAGAAGAAGCTCGCTCTTGGCGAGACCCTCGAGATCCGCAAGCCCAACGAGGGCAGCAAGGTTGATAAGAAGTGGGCCAACGCCAAGCCCCTTACCAAGGATGAAGACGACGATTTCATCTCCGCCACCGGTGGCAAGACCAAGCGTGAGCGCGAGCGCAAGGCCAAGCAACTTGTTGAGATTGACAACCGATACATCGAGCCTGAGCGTCTCCGTGGTGGACGTGGCGGACGTGGTGGTGCTACCCGTGGCGGTGCCCGGGGCGATGGTCGTGGACGCGGTGAGGGCCGCGGCCGCGGTGGTGGCCGAGGTGACCGAGGTGACTTCCGTGGTGACTTCCGCGGTGGCCGTCCTGCCGGTCGTGAGAACACCTCCATCAACACCAGCGACGAGAGTGCGTTCCCCAGCCTGGGAGCCTAAACGCTGGTTCTCGATTGACAAGAGGTCTCGGTGATATGGACTGTGTAGTACATGCCAATGGTTATGTTCATACGGCACAGTGTTCCAATTCTCGTATCCTCAAAAGGCCCATTAGTCTGGTTATTTGGACGGACAATCCAGATCGTTCTGGGTATGAGCTTATTAGACACCCATTCTGTCTCGGGCAACAGTTTTCCGAATCCTAAAAAGAAAAGTTTACATTCATATCCGAGCATAACGGTGCTAAATGGTTGGTTGTTTTGTTTTGGACGTGAGATAAATGACGGCAGTCATTTTCATTGACGTTGTACTGGTAGAGATGTCGACCTGCTTCGATCCCTAGTAATTCTTCTTCTACATCCCTATCTCCCTTGGTAGCCCGTGAAACACGCATATCCTCACGTTTGGTGGCTTCCTGCCACATGTAACAGCTTGTTGCTCGGCTTCTTTCAAAAAACTTATGTATCACAACAATAGGATTGAAAGGCCAACATTTTCCACAGTTGTAATCATGCAACCCTTTGTAGCGGTCTTTGTATCGTAACAATGATATACAAAACAATCGTTTTCTTCGCCCAATATGTTCTTTATTTGTAAGAGGCCTTGCTGATGAGGTGCATAAATAGGCAGCCAGTCCGTCAATTCTCGATTCTTCTCCTTGAAACTAAACATACTAAATTTTCTCGTCTAAGATCATTCTCAAGTCTTAACTCTCCAACCTCGTTTTCATCATTCCAGGCCGCAATCGCTCACTATATCTGTCTACCATCATGTCTGCGTCGACTCAGCCCATGCGCCCGCCGGTGAACGCAACTAACAGTTGGGTCATCACCCGCGCACGAGGCCTCATCGGTTACGAAGAACATGATAAGATTGAGTGGCGGTCTTGTGATGTTATAGACGATGTTGAGGAAAATGAAAATGACGCAGGTAAGCCCAAGTCCCCTTCCTGTTCTACAAAATGCGAGAACATTCCCTCGCCGGCAGCGCAACCTCGCGCTGGCATGTCGGAAGACGAGCGCGAAGCCCAATGGCAGAAGTTGGTGGCCGATGCTCAAAAGACTTATGAAGCGAGGAAGGCTGCTGTAAAGGAGAAGACGCAGTCCTCTCCGCCATCTACGCTTGATATCATCAAGGCTCCTATTCCGTTCTCCGTGGTGTCAGAATCCGCACTATCTATACTGGAAGAGAAATCAGCCGCTGTAGATGAGTCGGAAAATTCGCCTCCTTCATCTCAAAATGATGCCAAGTCCCCTACTCCCATACAGGAAACTCAGACTGTATCACCACCCGTACTAGAAGAAAAGATAATAACAGATATAGAAGCAACGCTCAAGCGACTGCGGGATCTGGCATTCCGCCGCCGTCGCCGAAACCCCCCCTCCAACACCAATGAGCTAAGTGTCTCCCCTGCTACTTCATCCCATTCCCAGCCTAGATCCATTCATAGATCTATCTCACAGTTCCTAACTGTCCCTCCCAAGGCATACACGAAGAAACAGCGGGCAAAATCACAATCGCGCAGCCCAAGCCCGCAACCGCGCAGCTCGAGTCTGGGGCAATGCAGCCCGCGTCCACAGGAAGATACGGGAAGCGCCCGTTCCCGCTCGTCTTCTAACGACGAGAGGCTTAGGAAGGGGCTTGATATCGAGCGGTGCCCGTCAACTATGCCTACTGTGCGATCTCGCCCGCCTCCTACTGTTGCTATCATCCCTCCCACTCCTACTCCCACCCCTCCTCCTGCTCCCGCCCCTACTCCTGCTCCCGCTCTCGCTCTTATTCCCGGTCTAACGAGATGCATCATCGGGCTTTCAAGCACGAACTCTACGACACCGCCGCGCTTGCTCCTCTCGCAGGACGGGAGCGGGGACGTGCCCATCTCGGAAGTCGTTCGACCCCGTCCCCAGCGGGCTGGATTGTTGCGGGTGCCGTCGCATCCGTCGACGCATCTTGCTGAGTCGCCTTTTGTCGGGGCTAGGGAGTTTCTTGGAGAGCGGATTCCGGAGGTTATTGTTGAGAGGGATGAGGGGGATGAGGATGAGAATGAGGTGGGGTTGCTGGAGAGATCGAGACGGAGACGCAGGATGTCGAGGTAAGTCTTTGTTGTACTATGCTCGCTGGGGTCGATAGTTACTCTAGTCACTCCTTTAGATGATTATTGTTGAGTTAGGAAGTAAGATAGAGTAGTTACCGTATTCATATGTAGATTGTATGAGTATGTAGTAATAATTAATAGATCGGTTGGGGGTTTTAAAAATATCGAAATTTCAACTATATATATCTTCCTTAATGTAAAATCACTACCGTTTACAATATCATCAGCATATGATTGACTTCATATTTGTCCGTGAAAACTGCATCTCTTAAGCATTCTGCTTTGCATTTTTGAAATCACAGAACAGGCCGTTTTCCACGTTCCATCATGGGTCGACATCATTCGAGGAGTGGCGGAATCAGCCTGATGTGTCATACGGACGCCGTGTTTCAGTCATCCTCATTTCTGTCTCTTCCCATACGTTAAGATGTGTATGTGAGTAGGAAAGCCAAGGAAGCAAGGCAGTCGATGACACTTCACTCTCACAGGTATATGTGTTCCCTCCTGTTCGTCTCATCTGTTCCTCTTCTCATGTCCTAATATGTGACTATAATTGTGCTATACAGTAGGCAATTTCAATTTTCTTAAGGGAAATTATCTAACATACCTGCTATGAATATGAATGTGCTTTTATTTTGTAGGTTGCTGTGCATTTCGTCACAAAGATTATGTAAGCCTATTTACCCGCGAACACAGCCACACTGAAGAGGCAACCCATACAATCGCTATTATTGGTCTGATAGGCTTACTCAGATTGAGACATCAACAATCCAGCTTCAACAACAGACTTGGTGATGGAAACAATCAGACGAATATTCCGGTATCTCGCAAATCTAGAGTGGACGCATCGAGTCCAGCATACCTGTACATTCTGTGATCATTCGAATTTTGCGAAAATTGTCTATGAAGTAAGTTAAAGATAAATACTTAACAAACGTGCGATAAGAACCTCAAGGCTAACGATTCGAGATGATCTAAGGATGACAATATAATAGCTATTGAGAACTTGCGAATGGCAGGCCAATTACACTGGCTCATCATGCTAAAGACGCACACGATACGAGATATCGAGGCTCTCACGAGCGATCATCTCATAACTCGTAAGTTTCAGCTTCCTATCCTTCATGCTATTCACACTTCTCATAAGCAACTTCTCATGCCATACCATCAGTACAAGAAATGGACCGCGTAAAGAACCAATTGATCAACCAACATTGCCCCAGCATACCCCGCTCCGCCATTATCTCGGGCTATCACCGGGGTCGCCGGCCGCTTGTGGGGAAGATCTACTATCCCGACATCGTCTCTATTCATCATCTTCATCTCCACGTTATCGTGAAACCGAAATTTATAATGCAGCTTTTCAAATACCCGGCGTGGCTACCTCTTATGTGGAAGTCGGATGATAGGGTGATGCGGGCAGTTCAGCGGTTGGTGTGAGATTTTATGTTGTTGTTTTGGTGAAGAATGATTGCCGCGAGGGTTTCATGCATGCCTAGACGTGTTGTTGATGAGATGACTGTAGAAGATTTTATACTAAACATGGGTTGTTACGCGTAGTGGCTCTGCTAGTAGAGGGATGTGCCAGGAGAGGTGTCCTTTTAATAATGTAGATAGTTTGAAGTCTTTGGCGAGCACTTATCAAACGCAATGTCTCGAATACACTGGTAACCCGGTTATTCGAACTCGGGTTTTAAGTGAACGCTCATATAGAATGAGCTCTTCTTTTTCTCATTCTTGAGAGTGAGCTAGTGTGAGTAAGGCAAAAAGGGGGTTGGGTTGGCCGCCAAGTGGCGAAGTCGCCATACATGGAAATGGAACATAAGGGGTATTGCGGGGTGGAGAACCGGCTCACACACATCTCTTACGATGGTTTCATTCAATCAATTCTATCATATTCTCCTTAAATCAGCGAATCCATCAAAATGCGACTGTCTGGTTGTTCTAGGAAGCATGGGTTAAGTCCATTTGCTTGACTTGCCACGCTTGATTTACGCTTACTTCTTCTCCTCCCCGCTCCCCGCTCCCCCCTCTCTTTTCCTCTCTACTGGTTTCGCTTGTTCATTCCCTATGAGAACTTGTCTAGTATTTATAGCTCTAAGAAAGTTCTAGTTTTGATGATAGCACAATAAAACATTTGACGAAGTCCCGAGCTATAACCATAGAGGAGGAACACGGCGCATATTATACTGGTGGACAAGACGGCCGGCAAGGTTGTTGACAGTCTGGAGCTTTCGCAATAATTTCAAACATGTCTGAATCTGTTCCTCGATCTGTTCTTTCTCATCATGTCTGATGTTAGGCCCTTCCGTTTCCATGTAAGATCGAAGTTGAAATGCGCTGAAAAACAGGGGAATAGGAGTGAATGTATGTGCTCTCAGAAGGCCATGCGGCTCTATATCCTGAGCCAGGAGGTATATCACTCTCGCTGATTGTAAGCCACGTGCTACTAGGGGTGATGGCATTGACCGATTCTGGCCATTATCCGATATAAGGTTCGCGGTGTGCCACAAATAGAGAATAGCTGCGTGTGTGAAGATAGTAGTGAAGCTAGTTAACGGATCCGGGGCTAGTGTATCTTGTGGACTGTTGATGCGCAGGTTTGCAAGACGAACATCTAACAACCCCTCAAGCCAATTGCGTCTCGCCTCGTAGTCGACAGCAGGGCTGTTATAAGCTTTCTCCACAACCGAAGTTTGCTTGTGAGAGAGCGTTCGGCCGCAGATGGTGGTCGATATGACAAGTTCCGCGATTTTTGAGTACTGCCGCCGCTCTCCAGATGCAATTGCCTCAGATAAGAAACACTGTGGCGTAATGACACCGCTATGAAACTCAGAATCCGGACAAGGCAGACGGGTATAGATCTAATCTCAGGAATCTGGTCAGCTCGAAATTTCCAGTCGCCTTTCATCATTAATGGGAGCCCACCACTTCCTCCGCAAGAGTCAACGGTGTGGTTTCGCAGACGCTGATGATCCGATCCACGCAATATGCAAGCCAAAATGCGCGTCTCTTTCTTCCTCAATGGTAGGATCTACCTGAATACTGCTGGAACATGGCTTCATGCCTCTGTCAACACTGTAGAGTGCCGCCATCTGCACGTGTCGGAAAAGCCGACCAGCGCTGAGCCACGCGCGGTGATAGCTTGTCTTGATGAGTTCATAGAACACGAGTAGCATCCATGCTTGCGTAGGCTCTACTCGACTGGAATCGAAGCCAGATTCGGCTAATTCTAGTTTCTCAAGCCTGTCTCGTGTAATCTTGTAGAGCTTGTTCCTGATCTCCTCGAACTGACTCGAAAAAGCGGTAGCAATCGTCTACATGGCATACCGCAAGCAACAGCCGTACTGGTCCAGAGACCCCGTGTCTTTTTGTGATTCAAAGATTTTGGCCGGGCTCAACATAGGCAGGATTGGATGCACGCGATCGAGGTATAGTTGCATCCTGTGAATCTACTTAGTATTGGGAGCTTGCCACGAAACTCAGGGCAGTTAGTTCGGATTTCCATACAGGTCTATTCTGGCGATATCTGATAGCTGCAGTTCGTCGTTATCTGTAGGTGATGGGTGATGAATAGGGGTCGGATTGAGAAAAGACGGCGACCGGTGCTCGTCATTAAGGGCCAGTGGCAAGCTCACGTTCGAGTCACCCGGCACCTCCGTAACATCAACCCAGCTCGTCGCTAAAGATGGTTAGAATTAGTCCGCTTACTTGACAGGCTTAATAGAAATAGAGGGACTCCGCTTTCACCATCTTGGTCCTCGGGAGTCGAATCGGCTAACATAACAGGCAGCGGATCTCGTTCAATCTGATCTGGCACGGCATCAGCTATTATCACGCGGGCTTTGTTTATCTCCACGAGCGCACGGTATAGCGTTGATGACTGTATGGTCCCGCTCTCTGGCGGCATGGAGAAGGCCGAAAGGACCAAAGGCGGTATTTTCCTTGTCAATGAGAAGGGCGACGCAACCAGTAACGAGAAAGTGCTCGGGGATTTTAGGAGGAGAGGCTTAGATGAAAAGGTTTGGGCCCACACCAACGAGGTTTTCGCTAGTATTCAGTGACCACACCAAATCGAGTTGGAAAGGAAATGTCATCTATATTACTACATGCAAGATGAGTTGTTAGTAGGATTACCAAGGATCAGATAGTTGAAGAGATGGTTATAGTCCTCCAGTCCTTCTTGAATATCTCCACATGGCTCGATCAAAATGTTCAACCCCTCGGTGGTGCCGCAGTAATCCGCAAAGAGGATGTCGACAAGCGCGCCGTTTCGACCAACCCTCCAGGTCTGTCGACTTCTGGCGTCGGAAGAGGAACCTCATTTTATTGGCATGCTCCCGGTATATTTGGCTCCTAACGTTGATCCAGGCCCTGCCTGTGCGCTTCTTGTCTTCCGTTCCCGCCGATAGACAAAAGCCAGAATCCCTGCGGTAAGGGGAGCAGTCCCAATAACTGAAGAGGCAATTATTGCGGCAAGCACGTTAGTTCCATGGCTGTCCGTTTTATTTGATCTCAGAGTTAAATCGGTCTGCGACGAACATGTAGAGGGTGAGCTTAGTGACATCAATGTCAGTTTCGATGTTGATGAAGATGACGAAAAGGAAGTCGTAACTAGTTTTCTGTAGAAGACTGTATATGTACTGGAGTACTGAACTTAACCTGACAGTTGGGATAAGCCGCAGAGGACGAGCCGCTTGGCGAAGTCTAAAAGATCGTGATAATTATATGCGCATGTCTCGTGGCTACATTACGATAGCTTCTAACATCACAGCTGCCAGGTGCTAGAGAGAATAAGACTAGTTTCTACGTACCACGTAGTTGAACTGCCGTTGTCTAAGTATAGGGTCCACATCGCGCATGGCGTCGCGGTCGCGTCACAGACTTCTGCAAAACGGTCCGAAGTGCGTCATTATTCGCCCCGGTTACCATCACACGATGGGCTTTTCGGAGAGTTAATCTCAGTACCCCAGCGCGGCAGCTATGTCCGACTTACTAGTTGTGGGATCTAAAAAAAAATTATCCGACGAAGCGTGGATCTTGGCTGTCAGGCAGAATAGCTGTCGTTGTTGACGAGGAGACTGATCTAGCCTGACATAGCAGATAGAGGGATAAAGTCTAGATCGAAAGCTCGGCGTGCAGAGTATGTATTATCCCTCGTAACAGTTGAACTACAAGTGCTGTGGGCGTCATTCTGACATTGTGATGTGATCGAGAGGGTCAGCAGCAACCCCTAGTAAACGCCGAACTAATAATTACTTCAAGGTTTATTTGACTCGCGACGCGGTATTCCCCACCTCCAGCTGGTATAGTACCTAATAAGCTATTGGGCATCGTGTAAGCCTAACGCCGATATGCGTCCCTATTGATTTACTAATTACTGCTGACAAGGATCACGCTGCGTTGATCGGAGATAAGATTATTAACCACGACGGTGAAAATGCCAACACCATTCTTACCTCATACTAATGTAATTTCGTTGACTCTAGTAGAGGTTCTGCAGAAGCGTATCAAAGAAAGCCCGGCACATTTCATTGAACGCGTTCGCAATACCAATGTATCTAGTCATGACGAACCGACATATATATAACGCCAATGAATCTATCATGGCCAGGCTCAATATCGCGATCTTCCCCCCTTAAATCAAGGCAGAAGTGAACCACCCTGTACGCAGCAATGGCACCACCCAAAGTTCTCATTACAGGCGTCACAGGGTACATCGGCGGGTCTATTCTGGCCCAGCTTCTTGGTAGTAGTCTAGTCGACAAAGAATTTCAGATCTCTGTTCTCACACGCAATGATGACCGAGCAAAATCGTTTGCATCAGCTGGTGTGAAGGTCTATACCCTTCGCGACCTCGATGACTCGGAGGCCATCAAACACGCAGCTTCAGAAAATGATATCGTCATTCATACTGCATCGGGCTACCATGCGGCAAGCGCGAAAAGTCTGATCGATGGCCTAGGGGCGCGGAAAAGACAAGATCCCCAGGCAAAGGTCTACTACATTCACACGTCTGGGACTTCAAATCTCGCCGATCGACGTATATCAAAGGCCTATACGGAGCCAGCACGCGTTTTCAGCGATAAAGACGCGGACATTTATTCCTACCTGAAGCTCAGAGAGCGCATTGAGCCATATAAGCAACGTACGACTGATATTACGGTCGTGGAGGCAGGGAAAGCGCAAGGGGTACCGACAACGATCATCATGAGCCCGACAATATACGGTGTCGGGGCCGGAAAATTCAATCGACTGTCGATACAATATCCTCTTTTGATGAAGCAAGCCGTAGCAAGTGGACAAGCAGAGTATGTCGGAGACGGTGAAGGTGTGTGGGATTACGTACACATCCTCGATCTTACCATGTTATATGAGCTTGTACTCCTGGACTGGATTCAAGGGCGGAGAAGGATCCCAGTAGGAGAAAGTGGTTTCGTTTTCAACGGCAGTGGGACATTCAAGTGGAAAGAGGTGGCTGACAGGATTGGCAAAGTCGGCGTGGAACTTGGGAAGTTGAGAAGCCCAGAGACTAGGAGTATCAGCCTGGAAGAAGCAAGCAAAAAATGGACGGGCGGGGATGAGCAGCTTTGTGAGCTAGCATTTGCGAGCACCTCTAGAACAAGTGCAGATATTGGGAAAGAGCTGGGGTGGAGACCTACTAAAACAAAGGAGGACTGGGAACAATCATTTCGGGAAGAATTCAAGGAGCTACTTAAGAGAGATCATGTATAGTTTATTATAGTGTCTTGCAAAATCACGTTACTCTCGCGCGACAAGCTGAGCCTGAAGGCATTTGTCTCTCACATGGTGTCTCAACTAATGAAAGTCATATCATTTCTGAAATGAATCAGTTCTAGCCCGCAGCCGCTCGTACTGCTGGACTTCGAGTACTAGCACAGAGATCATTTATATCAAAGAGGGCCATTAAGAATCTCCCTTCGCTTCATATCCTCCGAGAAGGAACAATTTAAGGACATTAAGGAGCATCGGGCGAAGACAGTCGTCGGGTTTCTATTAGAAAGCATTTGGAAATACGAGTCCATTCTATACCGAAAGCCAGGCACTGTAGGGGTTCGTCTATATATACAGGATATGCCTCCCAACTACCAGTTGGAAGGGCTAGGGGCCATTTGACCGACCCTCTCTCCCTACCTGCTATGTGACTGCGTAGGCTATTCCATTACTCTGGGACAGATACCCCTGACAATAGGGAACGTAACTGCCTTCGGTCATCGAATTAATACATATATGTAGGCAATTGGGTACCTAAAGGGTAGATCCATTATCTCAGCGCATTGAAAATATCAATATGATTTACTTGGAGATCGAGATTAGTTGAAAAGTTAGGTGCCCGTCCGGACATGAAATACGGCGCTCTTAGGTTTCTGCGAGAGAACACCTATCCTCGGCTTGGACTCTCTGACAGAACCCTAATGATAAGTTGACTTCGCTAGGCAGAAAGTCTGAAACATGGGCAGCGGATAAATGAGGCAATAGACAAACCAAAATCATTCGATCCCGGTTGTCCACTACTCTACGTAGTATATATGAATGGTGATTTTCAGTGCCCGCATAGGAATTCATACAGCACATTCGAAGTCCCTGGCTTGCCAAAAGGTCAGATACCTCAGACGGGTGCCTGTGTATAACTATGTGAGGTTTCTAAGTTTGAAATACTATCATTCAGCCCAAACAAGGTGTCGCATGGCCTTGAGGTTGACTACCGACTGTAACCCTGTTGTCCAGACAGCAATGCCACGACGCGCCGGCTTCATTCTGCTCCCTGGTACATGACTCCCATAGTATGGTACTTACGCAGCTCGCCAAGCCAACTCGACGCGTGTCTCCTATGGTGCACCACCCTTTAACCTTTGAACGTGTGTAATAACGTCTGGAGCATGTGTGTAGGTCGGCGCAGAATATAATTAAACTCTCGAAAACAACATTCATGTAGGTGGGGTGCAACCCACATGTAGGTAGGCACGGAAATGTACGTTCATATATGAATGTAACTCCCCTCCCATGCCCGAGGTTCCAGACCCTAGCCCCTTCGTTCACCTGCTTCATTCTTCAACCCACCAATTTTTCCAAGATGGCCAGCAGCAAAACCTGCGATGACGATGACTTCCCATCTATCGGGATGCAGATACGTCCCGGGCGTGCAGCCAGGTTTGGGTCTTATCCCGGCCTAGATTGGGCAGACTCTAGGGAACGCAGCCTTTCATCAGGTAGTCTTTTCCATCGCAAAATAGCCGACGCCGTAGCGAAGAATGCTTCCCAGGTCGATGCCCCACGCACACCTCCCCAAGCAGATGCATCGACTCTCGATCCATTCAAACACAGCACAAGCGGTCGTCCGAAACGGCTCGATCCGCCACGGTTGCTTCCTTCAAAATCACGATCTAGGGAAGTTGGGCCCAGTATGCGTTTCGTCAAACAAGCGCATCGCCTCGGTGATACAATTCCCTGGCCCAAATTCGTGGGAGAGGAACCACGTTTCGTACCATCGGCGGGGGAAGAGCTCGGCTGCAGCATGCTGAGGCCTCCCGTGGATATCTTCTGCTCCGAGTCGGCATACGTGCTGTGTATGGACCTCCCAGGAGCCACTAAAGAGGACGTCTCCGTGGAGTGGGGACCCGGCTATGTCAAGATTTCCGGTCTCATGCGACGGGTTCAAAATAATCGGGGGATCCTCGTCAACTGCGAGAGGAAAGTTGGTACGTTCGAGCGGACCGTTGAACTCAAATATGGTAGCAGCATCGACACAACACAGTCTATAGACTTCTTTGCCACAAAGGCAAAATTGGAGAATGGCGTCTTGATCGTGACTGTGCCAAAGACCAACTCGCGTGGGCGCCAATACATCGTCAAGATTCAATAGAGGCGATTCCTCCAGCAGCACCCCTGCTATCCTGAGGCAGCTATTAGGAGATAGGGGAAAAGGCTCATTAAAATCGGGGATGAATTGACGGACTCTTTGAATAATTACATTTAGTATGTAGGATTTTAATTCCGAGTTTGAAAAGGTCTAGCTCTGAAGGCTCATATACTATATGCTTGCTGTTTCGATGCATGCTTTGAGATCTTGAATTATTACAGGGGACAGGATGTAAACACAAAGATATGGGTCAATCGTATCATTGATATATACCTGATTCTTCTAAGTCTTGCTGAAAGAGTTGAAGCTTCAATATCTAGGAATCGATCGGCGTGTCCAATTCAATTCTGAGCTAATCCCGGTTGTTACGAGCCACGTTTCTGTAACCTCGGGCCAATGTCTCAGCTATGACGACCAGGAGAGGGCTGATGCTCAAAAGCCTCAGAGACTTGCAGTCCCGATCAGAATATTCGAATCTAATACAGTTATCTTGATGAGCTCAGACCTGACCTCACGTTCCTAGGTTCAATGGAGATCGGCATGTGAATGAATTGACTTGAGGAATTTCGAAAGCCTCGATAAACCTAACACGGGTTAGCATTCTAATTCGGCTTTTTCGGTCTAGATCCGAGCAGGAAAACTTTACCCTTCAATAGAAGCATACAATCCCAACCCCGACAATGCGAGGGAGGCCAGAAAGAACAACACGTGCCAAATATTAACTGAAACTTGAAAAATACCGCCGTAAAAGAACCCTCGGATGTAGCGGTTGATGCCAGTCAGACCCCGAGAAGTTCTGCCCACGGCCGGATCAAATGTGCCCATGGTATTTTTCCTGATGTCGTATCCGAGAGCGAGCCATGGCGGGATTGTGTATGATAAATTTAGCAGAGCCGCCGCAGATATGATACTGACGAAGTAGATGTATGCTGGAATCGCGGCCGCGATGACGAACGCAATACTCCACCAGACTGGGACGATTGCAGCGTAAAATATCTTGCCCCCTTTGGAGGTGATGAGAGGGGCATTGAAAATGTCCACCAAGACATTGTTGTAGAAGACTTTAATGCCAATATTTCCGTACAGTGCAGCGGCAATCAGGCCGCTCAAAAGAGTAAGCACGTTACCTGCAGAAGTTAGTTTCGCTGGACGAGGAAAGAGGCGCGAGAACAAACCAGCTGTTTGCCACCCATAGTCCGAAACCCCGAGGTACGCCGGATTGAAGGTATATTGGCCCTGGTAGTAGTACGTGAAAGATCCATATACGACATAAGCGGTGTATATGACAGCTTGGGCCACGAACATTCCCTTTAGAAAGTCGTGCGGTCTTCTCATTTCTGCCATGAACTCGATGAACAGTTGCAGACCGGCGAAAGCCAGTACTCCCGAGAGCAAGCCGTTTATGGCACCGATAAGGTTCGTTGTAGGAAGACCTCCGAAGGTCACCACGGGAGGATAGTTCCCGTTGGCGTCTTTCATGATAGACGTCGGGTCGATTGCACCTGTTGTTATTTTAGCTCATTCGCCCAATTCGTCCAGACCGAATCACAGCAACTCACTTCCAACAGATCCCAGTGTAGCGATTGAGAAATTGGGAGGATGGTTGGCAGTAGCCCCCATAGAAATGAAAATCGCTAAGATGTTGAACCAAAACCCGAAATGAGCAAGCCAGCCGAAAGATCTCAACGTGCGGATTTGAGTGAGGAAAAATCCGACTACGACGAAGATCAAAGGACAGACGATGTAGCAAAGTCGGTACTTGGAAATTTCGGATATGTTTTGCCCAAACAAGATAGTAACCTGGCCGAGCAGGAGCAAGAGGGCAACCGCTTGCAGGACGTTGACGATATGGCGAGCGGTTGTTCCCCATGCTCGGAACGCTAGATCACCGTAATTACGTGCTGGGAATTCATGGGAGTCAATGCCCATGTAGACCCTCCAGAGAAGATAACCACTATAGACGCTGACGATGCCGAAAGCCGTGAAAATGCCAATGCCCGGGCCGTAGCCGAGCGTACCGATGGCGAACGGGACAGCGAACGGGCCGAGAATATCGGTGGTGATCTGATCAAGTCAGCTTCTAACTGATATAGTGCTTTGGAGACTTTCTGCCCACCAGGTAGAAGACTGCTCCCCACGAAGCCGTGCGGAAAGCTCGGCTCGCATATAACCATTCTTCGTCCGTCACAAGTTCGCCGTTGCGCACTTCGTCATGGTGCTCCCCACCATAATCAGCGTCTGGATGCTTTTTGCGCGAAGCGAAGAGGGTGCGCCATTGCCATTCTGGCGCCTCTAGGAGCAACTGCTCTTCGCGCGTGCGCTGGGCGTAGTAGTAGTACTCCTCGAACGTCACGCTCGAGTCGTGGACCTTGCGCTGTCTAGGTGGGAAGTAAGACCGGACGGTCGGCGGCGGCGACGTCGATAACTCATTGTTTTCGGTTTTCTCGGCCATGGTTGGCGGCTTGGCGTTCGACAATGAATTGTTCCTTGTGGAAAAAAGGTGGATGCGGGGAGGAAAGCCAAGACGGGCGCGAACGCCTTTTTACGTAGCGCATACCAACGGTACTTATCTTACACTACCCGTATAGCGACCGCCCGCGCCCTACCTCTTTCGGGGCGTCCACGGAGATCATAACAGACCATGACAAATCTGGTAGAACTCCTGCTGCACTGGCGCGGCGTAAAGACGGTGTATTGCTTATCTGAGCTGATGGTTTCCCACGTATACCAGGCCTACACTATCATATCGTCAGGGGTTTGTGTCAGC
Source organism: Xylaria sp. FL0064 (assembly GCA_022593225.1). Lineage (NCBI taxonomy): Eukaryota > Fungi > Ascomycota > Sordariomycetes > Xylariales > Xylariaceae > Xylaria > Xylaria sp. FL0064. Next base: position 96,045 of record JAJKLE010000043.1, on the reverse strand, counting down.
AATGATGAAAGCTTCCCTGTAGTTTCGGTTCCATCTGACAAGCTTTCTTCCAAGACAATTTGTCCACTGTGGCGCCATCGCACCGGGTTCTTGGCAACGCCGCCGCATGATGGCTCTCCTACCGAGCCGGCTTGGCTTACGCTACTCTTGGACGTATTAGGTCTAGAGCACGCACTTGCCTGTGGGGGCCATCGGTACGTTTTCCGAGATACCAATTCTCAGTAACGGTCTTATGTTGCGACGCTGGTAGCTTAGTGGCTCTCCAAAGAAAAAGGAGAAAAAAAAAAAAAGATGATGAAGAAATTGTATCGCTAATTCTACAAGAATAAGATAAATAAACAGCTCGAAGTCATATAGCTTTATCCGGAATTTGTGATGGCCGTGTGATTTGCAAGAGAATTCCTTCTCAATCGATGTACTTGATTGAATGGCGGGTTGCTAAGTGCTTAACTCCCTATGCCCCCTTTTCTCCGAGTCGTTGGTATGTGAAGAAGTGGAATCTTGATAAACTGAAAGAAACCTCGTGGAATATGACCCAAGCCAGTTACTTCAAAGATGATAAACAGGTTCTTATTTTCGAAAGTATAATGGCAGAAACAACTGGGGATGGAGGTGTGATCCTATACATGCCTTCAATGCGAAGCAGATTAAATTCTCATCTGAGTCTGGTAGCCGTAACGATGATTCGTGGTGATTTAAATCTTCACTTTCCTTATTTGAATACAGAATTGCGTTCATACGGCTCAAAGGCAGTAGCGACAGGATCGCCTGATTATGTTATTGCTGACGAGAGAGTAATTAGCTACCTATACGGGATTCAATGTACCATGACCATGTAAATCACTCAAATGCTTCTTTGAGGGCTGTGTTTTCCTTCGTAATCTTGGCCCATATAGCGCTCTGTACCCAGACACGTTTCTGTGTTTCGGGATCCGAGCTTTGCGGGGCACTCTCATCTTTGTTGAGAAGTGTGAAATATCCCCTCGCGTTGGGTTGCGCGCTGTTCAAGGCTAGCTCCACGACGTCAACGGCGGCCTGGGCTGAGCTGCGGAAGACCTTATTTCCGAACAATCTGTACACTGATTGAAATGGCCGAAGCAAGTATTTCTGCATATTGGCAATCGAACTTGGCGTATTCGTCGTGAACGCTCGCGAATCGCAGAGAACACCGGGGTCGGTTGCAACAGCAGTAATCTTACAGAGCACCGGATCCTATTGAGTACCAAGTCAGAGCAAGAACAAGGAAAAGGGAATGATATGCAAAGATCACCTTCTCTAGGTATTGGTTGAGCGCATGCATCCAAGTCACTGCTGCGAGCTTCATGTTACTGTACACCTCGAACCCACGAGCATTATGATCAACTTCTGAACCATCACGGGGACTTGTGTGCACTAGGGCGTCCATGTCCGATGGGATTTCAGGGGGGATCTTCTCCATGGGACTCTTCCCCGGGTAATGATTCTGGCTTGATATCAGGACGATCCGGCCGCCGGTGCTTGCATCGAAGGAACCGAGCAGTCGTAGAGCCAGAGCAACGTGGGAAATATGGCCAACCTGAAAGGTCTTGTCGTAACCGTCAATAGTCATTTCTGGATTCGAAATAAGATTCCAGTGCATCGCATTGCAAATAATGGCCCGTATGTGCGGGAGCTCGCCTGATGCGACGCTGGAAGAAATCTTGTCGGCGAAATTACGCACTGCCGACAGATCGGCGAGGTCAAGTTGGTGAATGAAGAATTTGGCATTTGGATATTTGGATATCACCTCTTGGAGCCTAGCGGTGTTCTTGTCGGTTGTTGTTCGAACAGTGAGGATGAGTGTCAGCTCAGGCGAAGTTTTCAGCAAATGTTCTGTAGCAGGAATGCCAACCGAGCCATTAACTCCAGTAAGCAAAAGAGTACCCATGGCTGCTGGGTGAGGAGTGAGGAAAATGTTGGAGTGCAACGGCTCTGGGCGAAAAGAGGGATAACAACATGACAGTTTCAGTCAATGTCTAATGCTGCAGGGGACTAACATTTCTCAATACATATGCAGTTGGCCGCGCAAAATAGCCCCTCACACAAGGGTGCACCGGCATACCATTTTCAAGTTATATTTGGCAGCAGCGTTGGTGCCTTGCAGGACTTTTGCATTTCTGCAACTACACTTGAACATAACAAGCAGACCGTGCATACAGGGGTGGGAATATCCCGCCTACTGCTTTTATCGGCTCATGGCACGTAAATGTAGCAGATTCTTCTTTGATACTTTGTGCCAATTTTAGAGCCATTTTGTGAAATGTCTACACCCGATACAAGCGAATCCTCGCTTTAGTTCATCGCCTTATGGAATGTAGTGAACGAAAAGCTCACTGGCTCCAGCTCCGGGGATACTTATCACAATGCTAATCCTTCCATCTTACAAGCCAACCGAGGTTCCCCTAAAATAAAGATGTGAACCAAGTTATCAATACTGCCCGAGCGGCTACGGAGTCATGGCCTGAGACCCTCTGGGCTGAGCCAAAGAAGAAACTTGAAGATTTTGCGACCTTTTTAGGATTTCAAACTAAAATCTTGGTTGAAATGCGCGTGAAAGAAAACAGAAAATCTGTATGCTGATTCATTTCTTTACAAATTTCAGTCTTAAACTAACTGTGAACATCAACATTCAGGTCGTTTCGGGTTGGGATTTAGTGATCAATGCCATCACATTCCAATCCAAGTAATAATCATTCAGCATGTGACTTGCCTGCCTAGCGTTTTTTGTTCTGTAGGCCTACGCTTCATTATATCTCTGATATTGAGTCAGCCACTGAGTGGCTGACTTGCCTTTGCACAGCCTCGCTTCTCCTACTCACACCAGTTCAATACAACTTCTGGAGGTTTCTTGACTAGAGAATACGCCGGTCCGCTAGCGCGAGTGATGTTCCCCAGCTGACTCGAGAGTAGGCTGTCCCGATGAAGGGAGTCCATTAAGTATCAGAAAGGCACTTTAGGCATGATACTCAGTACTCTGCTGTAAACCCAAATCATTGGATTATGTTGTGGGACGCTCATAATTGCACTGGTGAAGAATATAGGTGCTCTCTACTTTTTGTATCATGATAATTTGATTAATTATACAAGCTGATCCTACATTTGTAATAGACTAAATTTAACGTAAAAATATCTTTGTTCCTGACTTAGCACCTTCAAGCTACCTAGCAAGATTCGCCAGCTATTGTGAAAGCTTACTCCAACGAATGCTGAGGTCGAAGCCATCTGGGCATGCCATTCCGCCTATGAATCCGGAAACGTCATTTGTTTGTTGTTTTTTTACTTTCCCTACAACTATAGAAAGGCGCCATTGAAGAACTATTCAAGTGGCAAGAATGTTAAGAACGAAAGCAATATTTGGGCTTTGTGAAGGTGCTGCTATACACCGCTAATCTTCCCCGCACTTACACACGTGGTTCTCCCCGGAGAGCCGGGGGATTGGACCCAAACGGCCCGAATCCTTCGAAGCACTCAGGTTAGCCTCAAAACTAATCGTGGAACCACCTCTAGAATAGCTCTCTACTTAAGAAAAAAAACCGAGTTACGCCATGACAATCAGCCATAAGAGAGTAATGTTAATACTGATCGTAGCGGCTTGCTGGCATGGCTTAGGGGATGCTACGTCGCTGGCTGCATTGATATGTCCCCGTAACCGCTTTTTCAGAGTCTATTACTCGACCTATACTAACTTGCTGACTGCTACTAGGGTACACTCCTTCTCATATATGAACTTACCCATAGTAGGGCCGATTGAGAACCGTTATAAGCTAGTTGCTATAATAGGCTTAAGTTCTCGCCCGTATACCAAGTAGTGTTTACAAATGCTTGACAACACGAGCTCGGAGATATAAAACCAAGAAGGAGGGAGGTTAACTAGAGTTCTTCCGAAACTCTTGTCAGCTATGATTTGTCCTTCAAAATATTGGCAAAATTGTCATAGCAATCGCACATCATGCATACCAGGGCTATAGCTACATTGGTGTCTCTCCTCGCTTGGTCGGCTTGCTCAAAGGCTTCTGCGTGCAGTGGCGACGTCGACACTTCCCAGTTCTTGGAAAGACTTGGCCTGACATCGGCAGAAAAATCACAACTTTGCAAGAGTCTCGGTGATGTCAACCTGGACAATGTTTCCACTCTTGAGCCTCTAGACAAAAGCTCTACTGCTTGTCTCGTCGCTAATGCGGTCTTTGGTTCAAAATTCATCGGCCAATCTGCACCGAACTACCAAGACGTGATAGACGTCAACTGGTGAAGCCCCATTCTTTCCTGAATCTCTAACGGCAGAGTTGCTGATTAATGTCTGTCTTCTTATTAGGTCTAATACCTGCTGGTTCGACGCTCAGTGCATCATCCAACCAGAATCGGCACAAGACGTTTCCAAAGCCCTCGCTATTATCACTTTTTTTGGCTCCAAATTTGCAGTTCGTAGCGGTGGTCATAACCCGAATCCCGGATTTGCGGGGGTGGGCAAGGAAGGAATCTTGATCGATATGTCGAGCATGACAGAGGTCACCCTCAGTAAAGACGGCTCTGTCGCTTCCCTTGGCCCTGGAAATCGCTTCGGTGAGGCTGCAATGGCCCTTAACTCCTCCAACAGAGCCGTGCATGGTGGTCGCAATAACCAGGTCGGCATTGGTGGATATTTCCTGGGCGGCGGTTTAACATACTTCAACAGTATGTATGGCCTCGGTGCAGACAATGTAGCTAATTTCGAAGTAAGCGGCTCTCATACCTTAGCTTCACTCAATACGTTTACTAAGTCTCCACAGGTCGTTCTCGCAAACTCGTCTATCATAAATGCAAATGCCGACAGCAATCCCGATCTATGGTGGGCTTTAAAGGGTGGTAGTGCAAACTTCGGTACGACATAGAGTCTTAACTTCCTGGTTTAATGTTGAGTCTTTCATAACACAAGCTGAATATTTGCGTAGGAGTTGTTACGAGATACGATGTCAAAGTTACAGAAAATAGCCCTTATTGGTTCGAGGGGTATAATTATGCACCCGAGCAAATCCCGGTGCTCTTGGAAGCAATATTCGACTACGCCAATGCAGCCGAAAAGGATCCCAACGCGGAAATCTCTTTCAGTCTCAACCCTGCTCAGGCTTTCGTCGCGTTTATATACGCGAAGCCCATCGTACGTCCCAACATATTTAAAATGTTCTATGACATACCATCGACGAGTCAGGTAATCAACTCCACAATTGGGAACATGCTGGACTTGAACAACGCGATGTCTAATATTACTCCCGAAAGACATTTGAGGTAATTTTGAAATCCTGCGAGAATAAAGGACTTGGATGCTAAGCAGTTGGTATAGGAGGCTGGTAACATCGGTTGTTCACAAGTTCAGCGAGAAATTATTGAAGGAGATCTACGGCGAATACGTCGAATTTGATACCGAGGCTCAAAACATTGGGGCTACAACAGGCATGGTAGTACAACCATTTACACCTGCAGCTGTACGACACGCCTCCTCTACGGGAGGAAACCCCATTGGACTAACAGAAGTCTTGCAAAACCGTAAGTGTACTAATCCAGAGCCGATAAAACTTGCTAATCCGTGGTTTAGACATGGAATGCTTCATTCAGTGGGCGGATAGCGCGGACGATGCGACTGCTCTAGCCACTATACAAAATATGACCGCTAAGGTAGAGGCACTGGCGCAAAAGCAAGGACTTTACCTAGAATCGAAGATAATGAACGACGCTGGACCCAACCAGAATGTTCTTGCGAGTTATGGCTCGAAGAACCTGCAACGTCTGAGAGACATCGCCTCTCAATACGATCCATCTCAGGTCTTTCAGAACCTCCAAAACGATGGATTTCTCTTGAGTAAGGCATGATAATATGTATTTTATCTTGACTACTTGGAACGAAGTAGATACCTAATCCGCCATACCCCTGAGCGACTAGTAAGGGTTAACCCTTTCAGACAACCCTATACAAGTAGTCTACCCGCCTTTGATCTGGGTGCTCTACTCAATCCAGTCCATGCCCCAAGTGCAGACTAGTATTTAATTGTTTCTCTATGTGATCGGGCCAAATTATGAGACTATTAAATCACGACTAGCTAAGAGCATGATAGTTGAAGTAAATACGTACATTGCTCCGAATTCTCTGGCCCGTTGTTGTGTAACAAGAACGGTTCTAGTCACAGTTCATCTTACTACTAAATTAACAATTACCCATAAGTTTTTTCAGGTCGCAAAACATCTAGCCACGATACAATCTGTCTAGTTAGCGCACTAAGTCTAGTCACTTCAATAGGAGAAAGAAACGTCGACAGATCAATACGAACACAGCCACATCACCTACCTTCTTTATAACTCCATGATTGCGAGGCACACTCGCGTCTGTGTTGTTTTCTCTCCTCCCTGTCTTTTCTCTGTAGGCAGATATGGCTTTATTGTAGACTAACCTATTTAGTCCGCATCTCGAAAATCAGCCAATTAGGTGACTGATTTGACTGCATGAGACTTGGCTTCCCAATGCTCCGCCCCTCCAAGCCTCATCGACGACTGGAGTGCAGATAACTAGGAGAGTCTCGTCGTGTTTTCTACGCTTATTTTCCATTCCTAGCATCTTATACACGTTTTTTCCGAGCTGTAATTCGACTTCCTCACCCGCTTTGCTATGCCTAGGCGTAGGTTCAGAGATATGTTGAAATTCAAAGTGCAGAATGCGAATAACTCATCAGTGAAATCCAATCGCCTGCCTCTATGCCAAGAATGCCGTGGCTGGGAACATATTGGCATACATCATTTGGACGATCTACAAGACGAAGATAGAAGGAATCAGTTCACAACCCGCCAGGTTGCGACCGTCGAGCAATTGGCGCAGAGAGCTCAATGTGGCATTTGCGCCTGCATCCTCGCCGCCTACCATGCTCGTGCCCAATATCTCCCAGACGTACAGTCGCGCTCGGCAGCAGAGATTGGCATCGGGATAGACGGTCCGTTCTATTTCGACTCAGGGGGCCCTGGATTCCACTCTGCTATGGGCCGCCTCCCACGCCTTAGTGATCGATCAGATCCTACTTACATTGTCGTCAAGACATTTCTCAGATTGACGGTAAAAGATTTGCTGGGACCGAAGAAAAAGAGTAAATTGACTACGCAATCATTAACGGATAGATCGCCTAGTCAAACTACCCTGAGTGATGAATTTTACGCATCGCCTGAGTTGTTTGTCCTTACCCCGCAATTCAAGCTGGCTTATTCGAATGACGATGCGAAAACCCTGACCTGGATTCAGGAATGGGATGTTCGGTACTTTGACACGAAAATTCTTAGCGGGTGGCTTAGAAGATGTGAGGAGCATCACGGAACAAAGTGTGGTGGCAAATCAACAGAAAAAGGTACGTTGACTAGTATCATATCAATAATCAAGTGTCCCTAATCCGCTACTAGGGAATCTTCCTACTGGATTTCGAGTTATCGATACTCTGGAAGAGAGAATTTCAGAGCCAGATGGCCCCTTTCGCTACGTCGCTCTCAGTTACATGTGGGCAGTTGGTCCGGACAAGAACGTGCAGTTAGAGAAAAGCAACGCCGATCTCCTTGCTGTACCCCAGAGCCTTCGCCAAGTGCAACTCCCGAACATCATATCTGATGCCATTGCCCTATGTCGTGACCTTGGTGAGCGCTATTTGTGGATTGATCGCCTCTGCATCATTCAAGACGACGAAATCACGAAGCCGGGCCAAATAAATGCCATGGATACGATCTACCGCTCTGCAAGTTTCACGATAATAGGGGCGCTTAACACACGTGATGATGTCGGTTTGCCAGGGTGCGCTGGTCGACCACGGAACTCAAGGTCTTCAGTTTGGTCAGCTCCCTACGAACCCGAAGTTGAATCCATGGGTGTAATATGCGGAAGGACCACGGACAGGGCTATTGACACGACAATATGGAACCAAAGGGGGTGGACATTTCAGGAGAGACTACTCTCCAGGCGCTGCCTATACATCACTCATAATCAAGTTATCTACAAGTGCTGCGAGGAAGAAGCTATGGAGATACTGACTTGGGCGAGACACTCTGCATCGTCGTCTCCAGAAGAATATGATCATCAGAAGAATCGTATGAATCTGGTTGAAGACCATAATCGCTCTTCAGAAGATTCGACGGGCGGACCTACCTACCACGCCCTGGAAACTCTAGACAAGGGTATAATTGAAGGCAATGGTGTCTTCAGGAGAGGTAAATATAACGGCAAAGGCCCCCAGTTCACTTTCCAAGACGGTGTAAGGTTATCAGACTACTGCGACTGGGTCAAAGACTATAGCTCACGGCAACTTTCCGTCGCAAGCGATTCCTTCAACGCTTTTGCCGGGGTGGGCAACGCTCTCCGCGAATCCTTCAACTGTCGGATGCTCTTCGGCATACCGGAAAAATACATCGCGATCTGCCTTTGCTGGGACTCCCCAGGGCCATTCAGCCCACGAGGAGCACTCCACCAAGTCCCGAGTTGGAGCTGGGTAAGCTCGTCATCGGCCGCCACCTATGACTGCGAAGGCGAGACCCTCGGCCGAGATTTCCTTCATATCGCAAGTATCGTATACTTCTACTACCGACAGCCGGATGGCGACTTGCAGAAACTTGATGTTGAGGAAAGGTGGATTCAACATGAAATTTCTATTCAAGAGCTGTCGCAGCCAGAGGAACTGCCTCCCCTACGCGGGAAAGGTATTCCAGGGGAATGGAGGACCAATCAGGACTGGAAAGAATGCCCTCAGAATCCATGGGCGACCTACCAACGACAGGCCCTAGACCCAAATGCACGTATATTGGCATCAATGTTCCCAGGGTCTCTTGTCTTTAATACTACGGTCGCATCTCTCAAAATCGCCCAATCCCCAGCACCCCCAAACGGCAAAGAGGAGTCCAACATCTCCGATGCTATCCTTGTCAACACTCACAACGAAAGGGTTGGGACTCTGAGAATGATGGACCGCAGATGGTTAGAGACAAATTATAGCAATGAAAGTGCTCAAAAGCTTTTTGAATTCGCGGTAATTTCGGGTCGCCTTCAAGAGTATTTCAAACGAAAGATGTTAGCGTGGGAAGAGAAGTTCTCTGATATATGGGAAATGAATGTCATGATGGTGGAGAGGTTGCCCTGTAAACCTTTCCTCGCTAGAAGGATTGGGATTGGGAGGGTGACTATGTGTAAATGGAAAGATTGTAGTCCGAGATGGGAAACAGTGGTCCTTTGTTAAACGACACAGGGAAGCTTCCAAAGCCCCTGACAAGGGGAGCTGAGCAGCGGATATGGATAAATCTATCTAATGAACTGAGGTGTGTTATATGCGAAGCAAATTATTTCCCGACCCTTTTGTTACCCTACGCCTTGGTAGCATTTTACCTAGAAATAGTTCCTGCCACCCTTTCACCTGTATAAGTAAGGACACATTAACCCTCCCCGTTTACCCAAATAAACACCATGCTATTATATACAAATGCATTAAGAATACGCTCTATCTATCCTCACGCGGTTCTCACGGGGAATAACCGTACCGCCTCTAGTTCCCACAACAAGCTCAAGCTGCGCAGCATCAGCCTTCGCCTCGCGGACCCTAAGCGTTGTCATCCACGTCTTCGAATTCCGAATGCCGGCACCCGTATTCTTCAGCTCCTCAGCGGGCGGCGAGAGCACCGCCAGGGCAAGTAACTCCCCGATTGTTCCCCAGGCATTGCTATTCCACCCCTTCTCGCGGACCCAGAAGGCAAATGAGTACCCCGTGTAAACGATGACGAGCACGACGTGGATCAAAAGTGTGATAATCGAGAACCAAATCGTCTCCGTCCGCAGCCCATAGCCCCAGCCATACCTCTGCACGGTGAAGACCACAGGCGTCTGGTCGTCGAACGCCGCGACGGGGCTTGTGCCGAAGGTCTGCGCCGTCCGCTGCGAGAGCAGGTTGATGGTGGACACGTTGCCGTCCTTATTCTCGGCCGAGATGACCGTCGTCAGGTTCGTGCCCGCGAACGTCGACCGCGCGATCCAGTCCGCCATGATGGTGCTGAGGACCACGGCGATGTCGTTGGCCGCGTCTTTCAGCGGCCATTGCCCGTTGCTCGCGCTCGGGAAGAAGCCCTGGATCTCGGTGCCGTCGTCCGTCGTTTCCGCGCTGACGAATTCTTGCAGGATGTGCTCGACGAAGAACGAGCTTTGCGTGGTGCTGGTTGCGGCCGTCCCTGCTTCGGGAGAGTTGAGATTGTCGGCCCAGTCTGGTGAAATCGAAATGGGGTCGCTGATTTTCCACTTTGATAGCTTATCTTTTAGGTCAACCTTCCCAGTGAGGAGGTTTGCGGAGTTGAGCCAGTCCGTGAGGCTTGTTCGGACGACGTTCTCCGAGGTATCGAAGCTCACGTCCGTCGTGGCCCATCGCGCGTCGATCATGCAAGGAGATGTGATGCTGCCCTGCTGGTCGATGCTCGTCCCATTTGCAAGGCTGTACGTGTAAAGTACCGGCACAGTCACGACTGCGGCTAGTGACGAATGCAGTGCCCAGCCTTCGGCTCCTTTAATCCTGGAAGTGTCAATCCACGTGACGTTAGTGTTATTCCAATGTTGAGGACGAGTATAGTTCCATGCGTCATCTGGAACAATCCAGTGCTTCGATGAATATGCGTTATATCCCGACTCCGAGAAGTCATCTATCATCGCGCCGGTGTCGAACAGGAGGGGCGAATCTCCAATTCTCGACTTTCCGAAGTCGTAGGCATGACATTGCACTTGCACGAGGGGAATCAATGCCTGGTTCTTCCCAGAGATAGTAAATTTCACGCGGTCGGCCTTGTTAATCTTGCCCACAACATTGCTGTTAACGTAGTGCCAGAAGGCATCAGTCAACGCCAGCACAGTCGAGTGTAGCGTCGCACTTATGGCCGAGGCCGTCGTGGAGTTTTCTGAGGCCACTAGTTCAACCACGATCTCTCTCTGCGCCTGTCCCGAGAAAGAGCTCAGCATAGTAGGATTGTAGTGTTGGCTTTCTGATATATTGTACCAGTATCCCTCCTGTACCCGTTCCCAGGCCCAAGAATCGAGGACACTGAACCCTTCCGCGGGACAGCCTACGTATTCCCGATAATCCCCCAAACAACCATCGATGATATCTGACCCTTTTAACGCCATAGGATATAGCTCGGAGGCGTCGCGACTGATGTAGCTTGGGAGTTTGAGACTGTTATTGAAGGGGTGGTGCACGTCCCACCAGGCAAGGTCAGGAACAAGGGCTCCAGCAGAGGCAGGGCCGACCAGGAAGCTGTATAAAATAGCTGTTCCTAGAGCTAAAGCAACTAGGGAGGTCTTGATTTGTTGGCGTGCATTTGTTAGACTGTGCAAAAACGGCTTGACATAGCTTTTGCTGATCAGGTATTCGGCTGAGCCCATCTGAAACGCGCCCACCATAAGACCCAGAGGTATGCCATTTGGGCTGACCAACATGCGGCGAAAAATACTGTAGTAAAATACGTCAGACATCATCACATACAGATAGGTTGGCGCAGAAATGAATGAGAATTTCCTTGTGGGATAAGAGTGTGAGGTTGGAGGGATGTAACTCACTGTAAGACCATGGCAGAGAGTGATCCCACAATTAGAATCTCATGTAACTTCGCCGGAAACTGCAACACAGTTTGCCATCTTGTATCATAGCGAGAGTCGTCGTCCCAATATACTCCCCGAACACTAAGCTGGACGATACTAAGCGTTACGAGCACAGGTAAGAGATGAACGAGTGGATGTAACCAGCTAAGCCGTTTGCTCAACGCTACTTTCGGCTGTTCACTCGGGCCACTCAGCTCTTCAACACTAACTATCGGATTTATGAGGTTTTTTTTGTCATCGTCCTCCGCGTACAGCGAGTGGTATGTCGTGTCGGTAGCCCATGTTTCTTTTCGTTTGGGATCGTCCGGAATCAGAGGCGTCTGCATGGTAGGCTTGAAAAGAGTGAAGACCGGTCAAATATACACACCGGAAGAACACGCGACAAAGAAAAAAGGGAGGGAAAACAGCAGGAACCAAAATATTAAAGAAAGAAACAAAAGAAGAGCGAGAAACTACATTTTAAGGGGTTAGTGTCAGACGCGACTACTTATAACTGACATTGTCATCACACAGCCAAGTGTTTTGGGACCTCCAGGATGTTTGGAAAAAGAAACCAGCCCATCTTCATCTACTGCATTATACTCTGAATATGATAGATTCCATCGCAAATTACGGAGGATTCGTCAGCAGAAGACCTGCATGAGCTTTGGGGGTTGGTTTTTTGGCCCCCACGCTGGGTAGAGATGACCTTGATGTGGTGTATCTGTAAGTTATTAATAGGATGGATACCCCTATTCTCAAGCGAAGTCCTGATAAACATCCGAAAGGGTAAGTTATCGCTATAGTCTCAAGAAAGTGTTTGGTTAATTCTCAGGTCAAAGATTCATCTGATTGGATCTAGGTCTTTAGAACTGGCGATGCGGCTGTGAGTATAGCACCATATGAAACGGGTAGGGCATAGTCTCTAGGGTAGTATGTAACCCGATGCTACTCAGTATGTATGACCAAATCCTTCGTACCATTAGGTAGGGAACGTTGCAAGGTAAGGCTAGGACTAGCGTTTACTATACTTGATAGATCCCAACAACCGAGTTGTTGAGTGGTGGAAGAGGGTAGTTAAGATATGCTTATTATAGCCCAAGTGAGGGGATATACAGCGACGTCTCCACCACATTCGCCGGAGACGTTACTGAATCTAGACGGCCCCCAATGCGGCTGAAGATAACCAAGACGAATTGATCCTAGGGTAGGCGATTTCCTCAGTTTTGAGGCTCATGTCCACCGCAGAAGCTTTCACTGAGCCGAATTTCAGGTGCTATTTCAATCCTTTAAATAGATCAGGCATATTACGCTAGGAAAAGCGGAGTTAAACTCCCGCATCTAGAACGCGAACCATAAAGTAGATAAGTGGGTATCTACCTACTGTAAACATAAGTATTTACATAGTTGATTTCGCGTACACTCATTCCATCGGTCTAGCTGCTATGATCTCGTAGTTTTCGTTCAAAGCAAAGGGTATCATGAACTTTTCAGCATAGTCGTACAGCTCGTAACGGCAATTACCCCAATAACGGGTCGATAAAGCCATTGAGCTCATCAGGTCCAATAAGTCTTCTCATCTCGGCCTCGTCTCGAAGCCATTCCTCATCAAAACCCGTATCGTCCACGTTGAAGTCCTGCATAGCCATATCGGCCCCGACCCAGAAATCCTGTCCGCCGTAGTCCGCCTCCCATTCCGTTATACCCTGTACAATGCCTTGGAAACCGGCCAATGGTTCTGAAATGATGCCGGATTCCTTAACGCTTTCTAGGAGAGCTTGCTCTATCTGGTGCTCCTGTTGGATGTGAGCTTCTAGCTCACCACTGTAGGTGAACTTCAGATGGCAGCCTGAAAATGTACACGGCAGTGTTCTTCGTGATTTCTCGCCAACGCCCGCCAGCTGTTCAAGTATAGTAGGGTCGGCTTGGTGTTGTTGTAAAGATGGTGGAGCCCCTGACTGGGTTGGTTTTGGCCGCTCATGCATTAGGTGTACGTAGCGCACATGATTCTCTAGCACGACTTTGAGACCGAACGCTTGTCCGCAGCCTTGGGAATTCGGCCACGTCGCTAAGTCTTCCGTTTTGCTCAGGTCGAATTCGCCACACACAAAACGCACACCCTCATGCGTGCTGCGAATGTGCACGTTCAGGTTTGATGTTCTTGTGAAGGTTTTAGTGCATCCTGGCCACGTGCAGGCAACAGATTTGCGCTCTTCTTTGCGCTCCTCAGCAGCCTTGCGGTTCGCATGATCAGATTCGATATGCCTTTCCAGGTCTTCCCGCCCATTACATGGCTGCCCGCAGAACATGCAATTGACATGGGAATTTTTCATATGACTTTGTAGAAGGGTGAGTGTGGGGAAGCCCACTCTCCTGGGATTGCCGGTATCATCGGTCTGCGTAGCACATTCGTCACACCAGAAACGGTTCTCGCCATGGTCCCGTTCTTGGTGTCTCCTTAGAGCACCTGCTGTGTCGAAGCCTTGTCCGCAAAGCGACCCCGACTCGCCTATTGAGTGGGTGCACTGGAACGCAGGTTGGTTTTGATGGTCGGTTCTAATGTGACGCTGGAGGGTCTGGTGCTTGCGGAAGCTCTGAGTGCAGGGAGGGAAGTCTCGGCACCTGAAGCGCTCCTGGCCTTCGTGGACCAATTGGTGTCTCCGGAGACGGGTGGCCGTCATGAACTTCTTCCCACAGCCGTCGTGGTGGCAGACATGGTCTCTCTCGGCCGTGTGAGAGCCTTTGATGTGTTGCTTGAGGTGCTTCTCTTCGATGTAGTCCTTGTCACAGTCGGGGTATGGGCAAACAAACGGGCGCTCGTTGTTGTGAGACCTCAGATGGGCGGCGAGACGGGCTGGGCGGTTGAAGGTCTTGGCGCAGTCGGGATATGTACATTTGATCGTCTTGAGGTCCGAAGGCCACTTTCGAGCAGGACTGAGCGGTGTGAGAGGCGTGTCTGCAGGACGTGCAGACGTGGCTTCGGTATAGTGAGACTCGTTATCAGAGAGGTTATCATCGGGTTCGAAGTCGAAGTCGAAACCGAGGCTCTCTAAGAAAGAACTAGTGTTAGTCTAAAGTGGGATAGAAGTGTAGTTATGAGGGAAGGCGAGCGAATAGCTTACCATCGACAACGTCCTGAGCATCGGTTCGGACCCTTTTCGTCAGAGGGAGATCCCCTTCCTTTAGGTCCAGAACTTGCGCTCTCTTCATCTTGGATAAATCTAGGAGCCCATTTCTGGCTGTACACACCCAATTGTTTAGGTGAGGAGTGTGCAATACTGCTGTTGTAGGTGAACATTGAAGCTCTCTAACACGACAATTCCACACAGCTTCGAAAAATTTAGTGGAGCAGGCTAGTTCTGTGCGTGCAGATATCTAAGTAAGTACCTAAGCGAGGCGAAGTGCTCATTTAGATGCATATGCACTGACTGACTCCACCCAGCCACAATTGGAAGCTGCAGGGGCTACCGACCAATCACATGACTTCAACTCACGCTAGGCACTTGTACCTGGGCCCAAGAGTCTTGGCCTTGAATCGAATTTCTTTCAGCCTCTTTTTGGGCTTGAAATTTCTATCGCATTCGTTCAAAGTCAACCGTTTTGCGCCAGCGCCACTCGCTCAACTACCATCTTGCTACTGTCGCAACCGCGTCCTTTATCTATCACACAGAGAACTGACAACCGACTGCGACTTGCACTCCCTCATTGCTACTCGATACACGATACGATGTCTGATTACGGGGACGACAACGATCTCGGGGGTGGCGATGCCGGCATGTGAGTTTTTGCTTGTCCGACGCGCTCTGTGGCATCCGTCGTCGCGGTCTTGCTAACAGGCTCCTGTAACAGCGACGAGCCCATTTACGAAGAGGAAGAAGTTTTCGAAGACGAATTAGATCCTGAAGTTCCAGATGATGGGGACGATGACTTCAACCGACGTGGCAACGAGGAGGAGGAGAATGTAGTCATCACGGGCGACCCCTCTGCTTCTGCCAATAATGCACAGAAGGGCCCCTCCGCCAACAAGTCCATCAAAGACAAGAAAATCCCGAACGAGGAGCGAACAACCACGCCCTACATGACCAAGTACGAGAGGGCGCGCATTCTCGGCACCCGCGCTCTACAGATCAGGCAAGAGGAACCAAAGCTTAGCTAAATAGATTGGGACTGCATCGCTGACTCTGGGGATACAGCATGAATGCGCCGGTTCTCGTTGACTTGGAAGGCGAATCCGACCCCTTGCAGATTGCTATCAAAGAAATGAACGAGAAGAAGATTCCTCTAATTGTTCGCCGATATATGCCCGACGGCTAGTGCGTGCACCTTTCCAGATCCTCATTTACCGTCAAGTGCTAACTGCCCTCTAGCTACGAAGACTGGACTTGTGAAGAGCTACTTCAATAGTGATGAACAGTCTTTATTATTTCCAGCGTCGTTGCCGTCGTCGAGGCTGAGTCTAGAGGCTGCCCACTGAGAAGAATTGCTATTTCTCCGCATAAGGGAAACTGCCTCAACACGGTAGCGAGGGAGGCAAGCAAAAAGTGTATAAGCGAGGCGTTGGGGTTTGTTTCTACGACAAAGAACTAAGCTTGACACTTAGCTCTCAATACTAATAAAGCTTGTGGTAAGCGTACACAACCTCTGTTGTTTCTGGCAGCCTGCCGCTGTGAATATGTACAATCGCCGAATGAGTGTATTGCCTCTGCGATCGTTTACACAACTCATTCCTGCGGTCATGCATTGAATTTGGTTATGCCACTAGACATCGACAACAGTACCTCTTGCCACGACCAACTCTAGCTCCGCGGGACGTTGATGAGAGAGACATGAGTTTACCGCCCGTGCTATTGCCATTGCAACATGGAATCTCCCATAATGAAGCGGTAAGGGAGTATATAAACTGTGTAGCTTATATACATACCAAAAGAACATGCGACTAGCGCAAGATCTAATGTATCTAAGACCTGCTAGGTAGTGGCAGCGGTTTATGAGTGCCTATCAACTCTAACAATCTTACAAGAGTATTCGAATTAGGCCAGCCGAATAGGAGGAAGCCACGATACAGCCAAGCATGAAGAGGATTGGTCAGAAAGTCTGCGGCAGATGAAGATTGAGCGGCGAAGGCAACATTGCATTCAACGTTACACAATTTGCATATCAATTTTACGGTCTACGAGCTCCCATCTGTTTCCCGTCTGTCCAACCGCATCCCTCGGACGACTGACTACCTACATCAACACACGTAATACAAAATCCCTATGCCAAACCACTCCAATTCCACGGGTTTAGGATGTACACCGAGGCCAGTAGTCTAGTATGGAGCCGAGACCCAATCTTTGTTTTTTCATTCATCAAGCGATCAGCTCGTATTGGTCTAGGCTCAGATATGTTGTCACACAATCATACAAACACCCCATTTTCAATACTGAGTAGGCAGGTAGATAGATGAAATATCACGAGAAAAGTCCCGCCGCATCCTACGTAGATATCTATTTGAATCGTCACGGACAGAAACCAAATAGGTAAACAATTTGCTTCTCATGAGTAGATCTGCTGGAGACTACACTGCGCTCCAGGGTCTTGAGGGTCTTTAGGGTAGCAGCAGGATCGCAAGGGTAGCGAGGTATGACGTAGGGCAGGTACAGGGAAGCGACAGGGAGCGCGACCAATCAGAAGCCGTAGCGGGGTCGAGGGAGACCCTTATTTGTTCATTCCTGAGCGTTAATACGAGGTGTTACATGGCATGCATGGCATAGCAGTTAGCTTAATACCCTGACTGCATGCCGTTGGTCTGTGAGATCCCGTGTTCAATACCATTTTTTTCTTTCGGTTTTCTTTATTGATCATTTATTGATGCTGTATTGGGATTTGTGTACCGTTTTAAGAGAACGGCATGATGGAATGAATGGCTGGTCCTTAATTAGGTACTTAACCATCATTTACGTAGGTGCACATGATCTACCTACTATAGCTAGCTACAGCTGCTCAGTCGGTGAAGGAGACTGTAATTCAAGGGAATCTTCAACTTGAAAATCGGGCTTATAACAGTCAGCTCTGCACTTGCTACAACTGCAACAGAGAGGTTTCCTTCCTTCGGTGTCCCTCGGAAGCAGCTGTAAGTAAGTATGGCCTGAGGTACAGTATGGGTAGTACACCTAGGATGACCCCAGACACAGCTAGTCAGCTCGGATTTGCTGTCCTGGCGACGATCTTCCCTTGACATCATCCAATTCCGGGTTGCCATGCCATTTGCGCCGCTCTACACCCGACGATCAGATAGTAGTGTACAACGTAGCGTGGCACCTAAGATACCATGTCTTCGGCATATTCTATGACCGATATTCCCAATTGTGTTCAGTAGCCCCGACTAATACGCTATGTACGGTCAGTGGGCATGGATGTCTCGGCACGTACAAGCCTACGATGCACAGGCAGTACACAGGTACGAGTGGAAAGGATGTGCGTGTTGCATGCATTGTGCAGTAGCATTGTCTCCCATCATCCGTCGTCATTGCCTGCCTCAGCTGGGTTCTTCCTAGACTACGAAGACGTTAGGCCAGGCAGGTAAACATCTCACTGCGTACTATCTCTGCATATCTGTGTAGGACGGATCTAAGTCGATCTAAGTCAAATATATATAAATACATATATATATCAACACGAGCTCCCCATCGTAATCCTCATCTATCCCTATGATCAATTGACTCAGCTGTTATAACATTCCCCATCCTCCCTACATCTCCTCAAGTACTATTCTCAGAAGAATCCCCATTCGCAAATTCATCTCCGTCTTCATACCCTAGATCTACCTACCTTATTACAACAAAAAGAACAAGAGCTAGCTGTGACGTATCACGAGACAAAGAACTACGTAACCTCCATCGGACCTTTGTCGTCCACATCTCGTATCGACAAGAACAATAGCGACAACAGCGACTATATACAGCTTCGTTCAAGCTGCGGTGAAGCCATTACAACACAGCATCCTTCTCATCCCAACCCATATCCTGCAACTGCATCTATAATCAATAATACAGCCAACCACCTATCGCCAAGATGCAGTTGTTCGGGATAATCGCCACAGTCGTCGCGGCTGCGACCTGCGTCTCAGCCCTACCCAAGCCAACAACAGCCAAGCGGGCAGTCGGCGGTGTAAGTGCAAGCCGGATACTACAAAAAAAGCAAACCCATAGCTAATATGTATTCGAAACAGGTCCTTCTATGCCAAGGCGCCAATGCGACGGGCAATTGTCACTACGAAGCGTACGCGCTCGACGAATGCCACGACGTGCCGGATGACTTCTTCCACAATACGCGGACGTTTGCTCCCGATGGCGATGATTTCTACTGCTGGCCACGAGTGTAAGCACTTCTCCTCGCTCTCCTCTCTTCCCTCTTCCATTTATCCCTTCTCTTTACTTCCCTTTCTCTCTCTTACCTTTCCGCTCTACCTTTATCCGCCTTACCTCCAATGAGGACTAACATGGTCGTGAAAACAGTGGGAAGTGCGCAGACATCTGCATGTCGCCGACGGGTTGCACGTTCGGCGGTGCTTTCTACTTCGACAACCCGCACAAGTACGACCTGGCCACGATATCGTGGGACAAGAGTCTCGTCTCCTTTGACTGCCACAAGAACGTAACCGAGACGACCGCTTAGACGATGTGTTCTGTTACTTTATCTTTTCTCCACGATGGTTTTTATGTATCGTATGAAGGCAATATGCGGTGAAGGACTGTTTTATCTATCCAAACAGTATCCCATCCTTACAACGCATGGATATATATCTCTGGCACTTTTGTTCGAATAGCGACACGCACAGGGATCGGGAGAGAATTGCTCAATACTAATAAGATGCAACGATACGAAAGGCGAGCAGCCTAAAGAAGAAAGAGAATTGTATACTAGTCGGCATTATTGTGGTGATGCACCTTTTTGTTGGCTCACCTGTTTTGAAGCACCAAGGCGTTTCGGGGTTGAAGACTTAGATACCTTAGCACGAGCAATTTTTTCCGAATTATGAGATTTACTTATTAATTACTCTAACTATCTACTATTCATACTGTTCACCCATTTCCTGTCTACTCCACCTTATATGTCTTTATCATAAATCGATTGTCTTTTCTTACTCACCTCTAACTCGGCATTCGGAGATTCCTTGGAGTTTAGACCCTGGAAGCAATGCCGGCTATGACGCACCGGGTCCTCTTGGCCGTCGCTCAATGTGGGGTAAGTCTGAAGGGGTAAAGGCAGAATAGAGGAGCTCTTTATCCTCCCACTCACTCTAGTATTATCACAAAGGCCAGTCTAGATCAAAACTGCCGATAATTGGAAGAGGCGGAGGGGTCGATAAGGATGATGAAGGAGACAGCTGGATGGTACCGCATCCAGATATGCGCCGGTAGCGGTTCTGGTGATTGATTACTACTGCTGCTTGCGCGATGAAGAGAGGAGAGGAGTTAGTTGGATATACCTACCTAGCTGGAGATCAACTAGTTGGAGATATCATTAGGTAAACTACGAGATAAAACATAAACATTCACAAATCAATCAGGTGATTCTTCGTAATAGCCGCCTTCAAGTTACAGCCGTCCATTTGCTCTGAAGATATATTCCCCCCTAATCCATGCACCCTTCTCGTTATCGTGCTATTATACAATTCAAGCTCCCCTCCTTCATACCACTCTCCAAAACTACAACACACCAAACCTACTTCTTCCAAACCCAATTCGACCCGCCGTCTTCCCAGCGTGCAAGTAGACGACTCTCAACACCGACTCACCATCTTACCAAAAACAGCACCGACAAAATCCAACCCAGCTCGCACGACTTTCCTCTCACCAACAAGATGGCGTTCGAAGTCAAAGCAAGCATCGCCTCATTCGGCGGCAAACTCCTCAAACTCACGCACCAATCAACCAGCACGCAAACCCCCATGAACGTCTCCGTCTACCTGCCCCCAGCATCTCTCTCGCCCTCCTCCAAACCCGTGCCCGTCCTAATCTTCCTCTCGGGCCTAACCTGCACCCCCGACAACTGCAGCGAAAAAGGCTTCTTCCAAGCCACCGCCTCAAAGCACGGTATCGCAATCGTGTACCCGGACACCTCCCCGCGCGGCGCCAACATCCCCGGCGAAGACGACGCCTACGACTTCGGCAGCGGCGCAGGCTTCTACATCGACGCTACACAAGAGCCGTGGAGTGCGTACTACAAGATGTACAGCTACGTCACCTCGGAGCTGCCCTCGCTTTTATTCTCCAGCTCTTCAGAGACATTCTCCGGCGGCGCGGAGATATTGTCCGGAAAACTAGACGGCTCGCGCGTGAGCCTTACGGGACATAGCATGGGCGGCCACGGCGCGTTGACGCTGTACTTAAAGAACCCCGGGAAATACCGCTCCGTGAGCGCGTTTGCGCCCATCAGTAACCCGAGCGCGTGTCCGTGGGGAGAGAAGGCGTTCAGTGGGTATCTAGGGGAAGAAAAAGAGGCGTGGAAGGCGCATGATGCGACGCATTTAGTCCAGGGGGAGGAATGGAGGGGGAAGGATCTCAAGGCGCTGATTGATGTCGGTACCGGCGATAATTTCTACAAGCAGGGACAGCTCTTGCCGGAGAATTTCGAGAAGGCGGTTAAGGAGGCGGGCGTTACGGGTGTTACGGTGCGGTATCAGGAGGTGGGTGTCCTTTTCCTCCCTTTTCTTACCCCCTTTGTGATAGTAACCTTCACTCATTATTGCTAACCCGGGTAACCCATTACAGGACTACGATCACTCATACTTCTTCGTCTCGAGTTTCTCTAAAGATCACGTCGAACACGCTGCCAAGTATCTGCTATAACCAACTAGGGAAAGGTTTCTTATGTCTAATTCTTCGCACCGAGAATAGGGGCAGGGGTTAATCTGTCACACGAGCCAATTATCAACCCACTCCCACACGCGCTATAGTAGCATTTGACATATATAAGTCGATCGTCAATGAGTTGTTATGAGTTATCATAAGCAACTGAGAATTGTAACCTGCCTGATGCTTCGTTAAAACAGCCAGGGGATGCCTTTCAAGTAAGATTCAATGGCCAAAGCAAACAATCATGTCCATACTCCAAGGTATATATGTGTGTACGCATATGTAAATATATAAACACAATAACTATATAACAATAGCTGTGTGGGATATCACCATGCCAGTACAAGACAAGACGAAAACGACAAACAAGAAAGGGATGTGGCTTGCTAACTTGCGCAATGCATGGGCATGAACAAAAATTGACAGGAAAACCAAGAGTCAAAATCATTATCGTCGCTATCGTCTTTAGCTTATACTCTTTCCCACCTCGGGACTCATTCCCTCCTTCTCCGACTTCGCCTTCATCTCCGTCTCGGCTTCTCGCCGTATGCGGTGAAAAGCGAGTTTCTGGTACCGACTGAGGCCCTTCCACCAGTGTTGTCCGGCCTCGTGCTCGGCGATGCGCTCCAAAAGTGCCGACGTCTCGATTCGGACATCTCGATCTTTATGGAAGAGGCCGAGCGCGAGATAGAAGAGACCGGCATGGGACTCGGGTGCCACCGTTAGTAGTAGACATATTTCGTCATATGACCAGACCGACTTGGCAAATGAAAGGTATAACTCCCGACTCTGCGCAGAGTTGAGCCGTTGTGTCCGCAGCCGATCATGCATATGATGCAGATCGAGTCCCTTCAGGGGTCGGACGGTATATAGCTGACCAAGATCCTGTACCATGGTTAATCTCAAGGCGAAAGAGTAGAACGTAAGACTCGGGCGTACCTGAATGTAACTATAGTAGCTCCTCGTGTTTCTCCAGCCCTCAATTCTATACACATTACCGGCGAGCTCTTTCAGCTTGGCCGAATCATCTGCCCAGACAAAACCATGCCCGCCAGTGATTTTCTCATGTTCATCCCCACCAATATACAGCGCACTAGCACCGTACACGCTCTCCTCGAAGGCCGCAGCTATGCGAGTAAACCTAACAACCCAGTCCCGCCACTTAGCTCGGATAACTCGCTCGCCAAGCCTTGCCGCTATGCTCTTGAGGATGTCATTCATAAACGCCACGTCCCCAGTTAAGTCTGTAGAAGTGTTAGAACCGCTCAGCTGCTGGGCGAAAGACGGATTCTGTTGTTGGAAGTAGTCCAAGCCTTCGGTAACGGGCGGTTGCTCGATCTTGCTGCTTATTTTCATTCGCCCACTAGGAAGGTCACACAAGAGATCCCACCACTCGGGATGCATCTCAAATGTAGGATTCGTCACACCAGCAATGAAACCGGGAACTTTGAGCAGATCGTCGATCTTGGTAAGGTCAGTGTAGGGAAACGCAAAGCGAGTGAAGCCTCTCAGCACGCCACCAGAGGCGAGAGCGCAGGCTGCGAGTACAGCTTCCGCCACCTCACCTGAGGGCATATTATGGCCGAGGAAAATGATTCTCTTCTGCGTCAGCAGAGCATTAGCTAGCACCATGACGGGATGTGTACTGGGCCCATTTGTGGTCAGATGGGGATGCAGGGCAAAGGGCTGCATAGACTTGGCATGTGGCTCGGAGAAATTCTGTATCAGTTTTACGAGGGAGAAGTCTCCGACTGTCTCTGGCATGGTAGCCGTGGGAACCTTGACGGGGATGGGAATACCCTTGTACATGACCCTGCTCTCAAATTCATGTGTATCTCGCGGTACAGAGTATGCAGTATGACCTTCGAGGTACGCTTTCGTCCCGGCTCGGGATATGCTTTGGGGCTTGGGCGGGCTTTTACTAGCATCGAAGGGCTCGCCAACATGGTCAGTCCTGTCCTCAGCTATCCGCTTCTGAACCATGCGCTCGAACTTCTCGACAAAAAGATCCTTGTTGTCGCTCGACTGCAGGAGGTATTTCTCGAGCAAGCTCAGCTTGGGCATTAGGGAGAGATCCATCTCATTGACCGCATCGTAAAGCATGGACAGGGTTTCCGGGACTGGGGACTTGAAGTACTCCTCAAGTGCCAGTAATAGTAGAGGCTGGAGAAGGTTAGCGTCGGCTAGCACATTACCAGATTTCCCCCCTGCGGAGAGATGCTGCTAACGAACCTTATAGATATGCAAGAAGGGGTGGCGAGTACATATAGCCATGGCCTTGACCACAGCGCCTCTTTTCACAGTCTTGTCGTGTTTCGTATATACTAAGTTTAAGACATATATTAATGGCGGTCCTTCACCGCCCTCAGGCTCGTCGTCGGTGTCATCGTCGGTGTCATCGTCGTCGTCGTCATCATCATTGTTCCTGTCATCGTCTCCGTGGTCGTCGTTCTCCTCGTCAGTCGCATCATCACCCCCCTCAGTGAGGATACCCGCTGCCTTGTCTCTTCTCCTCTTCCTTCTCCGACGCCGGGCCTCTTTCCGTTTCTGCTCCTGATCCTCTTCTTCCTGATTCGAGTCCTTGTGCAAGAAAAAGATGGTCCAATCTTGGTTGCGGGCATGAGCCTGGTCGGGCAGCATCAATTCGGCCAACATGTGCTCGTCGCCGGTAATGGCGACAGGAAACTGGTGCTCCATGACGGGGCCGCGGTCGATGTCAAAGGAGGCGACCAGGATGTATTCGACATGGTTATCGGCGGACTCTCGAGGGTACTGGGAGCGCAGCTTGCGTGGTGATTTGGACATGGGGTGACTTCTCGCCAAGATGGACAGGGATGAGTCTTCAGAGGCTACGGTCTGGCTCGCCAGGGACGATGTCTTGGAATTGGAGCTCGGATGAGATGTGCGGTCCGGGTCAGTGGTGTGTGGTTGGGGAGACGAGCGGAAGGGTTGTGAGGGGGGCGAGACGCCGGAAGCGGAGTTGGAACGCGAAGAAGGATAGGATGAAAGAGATGCGCGCTGGTTCCTGCCAGCAGCTGTAGATCCCGGTCCGACCCCGACCCCGGCTCCAATTCCGGACCCAGAGCCATTGGAGAAGGACTGGTTGGTCGATGTCCGTGACAGATACGTCGAGGCCATGGCTACTACGGTAGCGGTGGTGATGGTGGTGGCGGCGGCGGTGGTGACGTTGCCACTGTGCAACTATGTATGCTGCTGCTGCAGCGAAAAAGTATGTGCAGGCTGAGCCTCAATGCGACGATGCGGTGGAATGCTCGTGTTCCTCCTCTTCCTCCCGATGCCTGTCTTCGGACCGCGCGAACTTGGACCCAATCCGGCCACTTAGCTGTTCTGCGTCGAGGAAGGTGGTCGTTCAATGCCGTGCAATGGCTGTTCGGACTCGTGTCTATGCGTTCGGCGTCTTAGACCAATCCAATTGGATCTGAGACAATCCAACCAGCCGGCGCAGATATAGATCTATGGGTTAGTGACGTACACACTCTTTCCCTTTTCCACGTCGACGATAACAGACGCGAGCTCCGAGTCCCAAAATTAAAAGGCATATAGGGGGAGGAACAGAGGACAGGCCTGAGGGCAGGGTCGAGACCTGGCGCTCTTCTATATACCAGCCATGGTGCTGGGTGGTATTGTTGGTGGTGGTGATGGATGCTTCCCTTTACGGCGTCGTAATGTTTCAAGGCACCCTGTTGGAGTTCAGGGGGAGTGGTCTTCGCTTCAGCAGAGCGCCGCAGATGGCAGACGGCTCGCCAAGGGTCCAATGGGGGCGGGGCGGGCATTTAAGTCGACTGCGCTAAGGGATAATAGTGTGCCCCTAGCTCCCTACTAACAGCTTAACGGGTATTGTAAGTGCTGCAACTGCCAATCAGCCGCGCGCGTGGCCGCTATCTCTTTTTTCTTCTCTTTACCCCTCAAGCCCCTCACTATTTAGACCCGTTCAGGCCCTGTCTCCAACATGGGCTATTACCAACAGCAACCCATCTGATTAACTGCCCATGCAGATACTTGGTGCTTCAGCACGTGAGATCCATCTGTCCCGGTATCGACCCTTCGAAAACCGCGAGTTCTGCCTCAAGTTTTCAGCACAAATTCGAAGGATTGCAACATCTACACTATCCAGATATACCATTTATAGAGTCTCGAACATCGCCACATGCCGTGTATATTAAAGAGGCATCCAATCCCTTTCCTGCAAAGGGAGAACCGCGACAATGCTGAAACCAAATTCAGCCTACAGCCTTATCTGCCGTAAGATTTGCCTACCTAAGCACTTATATCTCATTTTCCGGGGGTTCAATAGGGCACGCAATCATTATGATATACCCTGGGTTGTAACGGTCATGAGAGATACCCCCATAGCGAGATAGTTCAACCATAAGATGAGGGTTATAGTAAAAGCTTAGACCAGGCCAATGGCATCGTGAACTACATAAACACATAAAGTATTACAAGCGATGAATGATGTGATCTTTATACGGTCTGGCTTACCTAAGGTAGGAGAGATTACCGCTATTTATAAACTCATCTATTTACGTTCCCATGCATATGCGTTCCTCGATGACAAGCAGGTATCTTGGTATGGGAAATCAAACAAGGCCATATGTAGCGCGGCAAGCGACAAGTAGGGTATTTCCTAATTTGGAAATAATTTGTTCTTGGCTTAGCTAGCGCAAGTGGGCACAGTTGCCTACCTAGATAGGTTAGCATGTGCTCGCGTCTACAAGCAAGGCTGGCCTCTAGCGCTGTGGTCTCTATCTTAGATAGGCTTTGATCTCTAAGAATTACCATGATGGAGTCCGTGACCAAACACTGAAAAGAGGGCGAGTGAATCGTTATCAGTTGTATGATTGCATGAGTTTCGTGGTAAAGCAGAGGAGAGGGAGCCGTGATACCGTAATACGGGTTTCGTTTGTCTCTTATGGCTCGATCTACAGAAGAGTATAAGAGCAGAAAGCTAATCATGGATAGCTTCTATTCGCAAAGAAGAAAAGAAGATACAAAAGCAAACAAAACAAGAAAAAGAGAAAGCAAAAAACGACTTGCTTCTCTTTTTCAACATGTGTCATCCTTAGTGCAGGGGCCATGCTACTATGTTGCTGTTAGTATGATGCTCGAACAGATGGGGTTTGGGGGCAAATCGCTTACATCTTCTCTGTATCGTTTCAAATTGACCAAATGGCCGAAGGCGAAAGTAGACCCGCATATTTCAGGTCATATAATACAGACTAGACCGATATTTGGCCGGATGAATAAAGGGATACACAGATACGTACAAGTAGGTTATCTGTGTAGGACTAACCTGGGTTGAAAGGGGGGTTAGGGCTGGCAAAATCAGCAAAAATTGTAGAGCTGGCAGTTGTCACGCTTTGGATCGCTAACAGAGCTCAAGTCTTAGTAGGGTAAGATTGGTGTAAATAAGCGCGACATAAGGGGGGGGGGAGAGGAAAAAATTAAATAGATTGACTTGGAGAGGTAAGTATTTGAGGGTGCATGCGGGGAAGGAGGCCTGAACTCGCTGCCAGCTGCTGACGTGATGAACCACCTGGCAGTCACGCCAACCCCTTAAGGCCCTCCGTAGTTTTAGTTACTGTTACTTCTTCCATACTGTTGAAATGTTGATACTCATGGAAGCCTCGAGGACTGCAAGATGAGCGAGAGCTGTCGACAACCCTCTGCGCGCTCGAGATGGCGACTATGAACCTCAAGTCCGTGATTTGCCCGCGGTTTCGACGCCTGCCGACCATGAAAAAGAGAGAAGAAAGAACCATCACCCGTTGCTACTCTTTCAGTGCGATGCACGAGTGAGTGAAGCGGCATCCTACGAGAATGTGTCTGTAAGTCTTATAGTGAAATGTAGGCCAAGCTAAGGCCAGCCTAGTTGGGTGTGTTCCCCATGATGCCATTGGGATGCGAACGTACCGTATCTAAGCATTCATCATCTCACGTGTGTCTCGTTTATCGGAGGGAAGTCGGATATCGCAGTGAGAAAAGCTGTTGCTGTAGACCAAGGATTCAGCTTGGTGCGCGAACTACTTTGAGGCCAACTGCCAGGGCCATGTTCAACTCGGAGGTCCAGGACGATTTTCCAGTATGTCGGTATCTCTATACTCCAAAATTTAGGTGGGATTGGGGTCGGTCGGATGCCTTGGCTATGCGGAGCCGTAGACCCCTTGCCCTCTGTAACGAAGTGATAGACACCCCCCAACCGTTAAGCATGGGAAACAAATACATTTATGCATGAGGCCTGCGACATACGTATAAATCCGACGGCGGTTGCCTGTTCTGATCAGGCATAAGCTGATCATAGCATTGCAACCTTCCCCTCATTGCTCGTGTTGATCCAAATTCCCAGGAGACACCAATTCATCATTTCTCATAGAACCAGCTTCAGGGTCTTACCTTGTATCGAAGTTCACGCCAAGTCATCATCCTATGGACTCGTTTACATATTCACGTCTGGGACCCGGGGAGCTACGCTTACTCCGGCCAGTATCGATCAGAGATGGGACTTTCATATCATTGGAGATTCAGCGCTTTGCGCGCAACCGAGCTCCACCATATGCCGCGCTCTCGTATACTTGGGGCGACGAAGATGAGACAGATACGTTGCGACTCGACGGGCGAAGGTTCCCCGTCAGACGCAACCTCTGGTCTGCCCTCAATTACCTCGGCTTGAATGCATATCATTCGAAGGTGCGATACCTCTGGGTGGATGCAATCTGCATCAACCAGGAGGATATCGCGGAGCGGAACGCCCAAGTTCGAGTCATGGACGAGATCTATAAGAACGCATGCTATGTCTCCATCTGGCTCGGGCTTGACCCCCGCGTTGAAATCTATAGGGACCGGATCGACGGGCCCATAAGGACATTTGATGCCGATAATTTCGCTTGGTCTGAATACGCCAAGGAGCTGGCGGACCATGAATATTGGACTCGGTACTGGGTGATCCAGGAATGCTTACTTGCGCGCGACATCCAGGTGCATTGCGGGAGAAGCATAACGCCTTGGGAACATTTTCGAGAAGCCGTCAGCCTGGAATCCAATGTGGACTTGTACACTTTACCAGAGGATAGCCGTTATACTGCAACACTCGATGCGCGCAAACGCGGTGCCCTGCCTCTCCTCTTAGCACGACTTCCCGGGGATGACTTCGTCCAAATACGTCCGCTCGAAGAATTAATTATACACCACCGTCACTCGCGATGCAAGGATCCTCGAGACCGTGTATTTGCCCTACTGGGTCTTTGCGAGCCGGGAGAGCGGGCGTCTCTGGAACGCTACTTCCCAAACTACTCTCTGAGTCCCGACCGTGTTATTGTGATTACACTAGCGCACATACGGGAGGTGAATAATGAGCCCGTTACAATGGAGTCTCAGAAACTACTTCAAGGTCTCGGAGTTGAGTCGAAGGAGAGGCAAAGGAGACTCATAGCGGCCGCAGCGGACTTCCCCTACTACATAGGACATGAGGATGATGCCCCTTCCGATGAGTCTCGTGAAGCGCGTGCTAGGTACTTGGCTTTGGATGATGAATTGGAATTTGATCAGCACCAAGGACTCAGCGAGGATGAGTTCGACATTACCGATTATGAGCCTACAAGCACTGGTCGCTGTAACATGCTTTAATCTACTCAATTTTCCCCGTTCGAAGCTTAGCTTGGGTACTTCATAGTGTACTGGTATGGATACCGCTTTGGTATCGTAGGGAGCTGCCACTGCCACTCAATATATATATGGTATGTTTGTAAATGTAGGATCTTAGTTAGGTCCAACCGATATACCTAGATTTTCATGATCCAACTATGCTTTAGACAAGTCTGCCTAGCATCTATATTCCAATGACAACGTTTAGACGCCCATACGCCTCGCAGCCCACCGAGACCACTGCCAAGGGTTCGGGTAACCACCGGGCTGAGCATCATAGTAGTCGAAACCTCCAACACCCCCAAAGTCCGCATACTTGTCCACCAACGTCTCAATGGTCGGCCCAGTCTCGTTCAGCCCGACCCAACTGGAGCGCGGATACGGGTACGTGAAGTCAGAGCTCGTGAGAACCGTCGTCACGATGCGCTCCGGCTTCTAACCGCCCTCATTAACGCAGCGCTCGTAGTACGCCGGCGTCTTAAGACCCGTCCACGAACCCCCGTAGAACTGCGCATTGTACCAGTTGATGTCGGGCCCCGCGTGCCGCTCGAGGTCCTTATAGCTGAAACAGCAGACCGAGCCCTCCTCCAGCAGCGCGTTGGAGACTGGAGCGAGAGTGATGATGAAATCCGGTCCGAAATCCGCGCGCAGGCGTTTGACGAGGTGCAGGGTATCCGCGAGATTCATGGAGTCCTCGGTACATCCGTTCTCGCCATCCTCGATGTCCAGATCTATGCCGTCGAAGCCGTGATCTGTGATGGTCTTATTCACAATAGCGTAGTGCGTGTCGAAGGTGCTGTTGTTGTTCTTCAGCAGCGAGTAGCCTTGGCGCAGCCATAGCGATACCTTGACGCCGGCGTCTTGGACCGTCTTGATTTCGTCCCAGAACCAATCGTTGGCTGGCGCGTCGGGGTCGCCGCCGTTTAGACGCATGGTGTTGGGTTTGAGATCGAACTCGCCCATTAGGACATTTGTGGCGTATGTCTTGTTGTCTGGGTTATTGACGAGAAGGTCTATGTGGAATTTGGTGCCGTCGTCGTTTGTCTGGGAGCCATAATATTGAACAACGCGCTTGGGATCTGTAATTGGTTTGTCTGTGTTTCGTTGGTAGGTAGCCGCTTGAGATCCAAGGGCTAGGAGAAGAGGAACAGCTTTCGTGAACAGGCCTTTCATCTTGAACAATTTTATCTGAATGTAGGTGTAAGATGCCTAGCTAACACACAAAACATCGCATGTTCCGATGGGTCATCTTTATAATTTTCAATTCACCTTGTAATTCTTGAATGCCGTCATCTTACGGCCTCCCATTCTGTGACTTCATAGCACGAAACAACTTCATGTCGACGCGTCCGGTTCGTATAATCGGCCGCCAGGATAAGAACCCCTACGGCAGTGGTGGCAGGAGGCGTGAGTGGAATAGACCCTGGAATCTTAGAAAACAAGCACTCCGCGCCGAGCCCGAGAACAATTTCACCGGGGTCCTGAGTTCATGGAATGCCTTGACGTCAAACGACAGCCATTAACCGGGCAGTGAACGGGTTTCTGAGTCAGCATAACCAGGAGCCGACCGTAAGGTATTCCACTCACGGCCGATCGTCCAACTGGTTCCACCCCGATCCTGGACGAGTGGCTCTCATTACGCAGTATGTCTAATCTTTGGCAGTGCTGAAATACTGCTTTAGTTGTCAAGTGGCGCTAGAGCTGTAGTCTTGCATTCCATCACGCAGTTGTTCGAGAAGACAAAAGTAATTAACCCTACCAGCATCATGTGATACACTTAGGCCATGATAGCCTTTCGAGAACATTGCCTCATTGATTGTCTCTCAGTCGATTGAGTCTTATCTCGTATACATCTTCGAACTAGCAGATCTCAATTATCATTCGAGTTTCAAACGTTAGGTCTGTTGAAAGCCACAGGTGACCGTCATGGAGGATTTAGCGATGACGCTACTTAATAAACCGGACATACCCCTAGTTCCCCCAACCTTCGACAAGTTTGATTGATGTGGATTATACCGACGCTTTGAAAGCCTGGGCTGGTCGCACAGGTTTGGTAGCCAGTTATACTGGCCTAATGGCGGTTTTTGTGTGCTAAACAATACCAGACTCATCGCAAGAAGGGTTATTAGAACGAAACACGCGAATGTACCGAACGAAGAGTCCTTGCGTGGTTCTTATGCTAGGAACGAAGGAGGATTCAATCCAGGTGGGGGTTACCTAATGACGACGATGGAACTCACCAAGTAACTATTCCAAATATATAGAGCCCAACAGTAACTTTGCTAAGCCACCAAGTGACTAAGTAAGGACACTCTGAAGAGCCTCACGCCAACTACATATACTATGCTGGCTTGGTACGATACCTCCTTTGCTTTAGAATGGGGGGAGTGTAAAGGCCATCGGTCGATAACCGCTCAATAAAAGAGTGAAAAGTACCAGCTATAGTATCCCTGCTGCACAGCTGGCTATAAGGCCCAGGGTTTAGCGCCACCCTGGAATACGGTCATCCTGATGACCTGTTGGCTGCGACCGCACGAGCTAATGTCGATGTCGGATTTATGAGTAGCAGGGCGGATGAAGGGGGTCAATGTGTATGTTGGGCGGTATTTTTTTTCTTCTTTCTGGAAGCGCGCTACTTACTGCCCCTGGTACTTGTGAAGATGTCAAACGTAGTACTTACATTCTCGTTGCTAGTCCTTCACGGCCTGCTTCCCCGCTTTCAATATGTTACACAGGAGTTGACTAGGAACTCGACGGTCGACGCCAGGTAGCTTAAGCCTGTCGCGTGTCGCGCATCTGCTAAGCTGCATCCGAGCTGAGAAGAACTCGCATGCCCATTTTCTTGATTAGCATTACCGGGATATTCCCAGGTTGTCGGATTCCGTCTCGAACTCCGTGGCCAGAAGAGACTTATATATGTTGTTGGTGTTCTGCATGTGAAATGTCGTCACGATATTGCTTTTTGCAAGCCTTTTTGCAACGTGGAAGTGGGGTTAGGGTAATCTCCAAGAGAATCTCGGATCCGGACTGGTGGGATGGGTGTGATGACCTCCTCCTCCAGCCTGTCACAATCGAGGCATGGCCTTTCGTGTAAGTCATCCGCTCCAGCTCAAGTGCGGGGGAGAGGCGGCAGATGACTTGGAGTATGCTCATCAATGAATGGCCATCCTTTTATTAAACGATCGAGGATGCCCCCTCTACGGATAGTTCGTCCCGTTCCACGAGACTGAGACATTTTCCCTTTCTAAGACTCTAACAAGACTAGACCAGTTACACTCACCTAGATTCTATCATGGCTATCAAGACACCACGCGTGATTCCAGAACCTGGCACCGTCCCCGACGTGCAACGGGACGCACGTGAGGCCTTCGGAGTGCTTAAGGCCGGCGGCGTCATCATTGCGCCCATAGATACCGGGTACGGAATCATGTCGTGTAGCGCAGAGGGGATCAACCGGGCATTCTCGGCCAAACAGCGCAAAGCCGGTCACACGATTGGCGTTATCGGGACCTATGAAACGCACGAACAGCTACATATCTTGCCGCCCGAGAAGTTCGAGATAACTCGTGTAATCACGCAGGGCATGAACTATATGCTTGGTGTTGTCGCGCGCTACAGGAAAGACCACCCGCGAATTGCGGCATGGAGTCCTGAGACGCGGGAACTCACTACGAGGGGTGATACTCTCGGCATTGGGATTGCTGAGTGCCCCTTTCTACGAGAGCTCGGAAGGCTAAATGATGAGGACGGCCAGTTGATGGTTGGCAGTAGCGCCAATCTGACAGGCAAAGGGGCAAAGTATCTTGTCGAGGATATTGAGCCCGAGGTCTTTCAGACAGCCGATCTCATCGTGGATTACGGATTGCAGAGATACCATAGGTACCAGCGGTCGGGAACCATCATCGACATGGACAATATGCGTGTGATACGCATCGGAGCCAGTTACGAGGTCTTCAGAGAACGACTCATGAAATGGTGGGGAATAGACCTGCCAGAGGACCCCGATAACAAAATCGACAAGGTAAAGGGAGTCGGTGTGGCTGTATCCATCAACGTCAACTGAGAAGTACTAAAATGCCACGGTGAGAAGTAGCCCGGGTGAGATGCAATGATATAGCAGAAGGGGATAAAGTCTTAGGATAGATGATACTCTTAATGACTGGCGGAGAACTCATGTACTAGCTATGGTCTTCAAGGCTTTTTTATCTTTTATTTATTGTAAAGTCGGCTGTTTTATTACGAAGAATCTATCACAAATTGTTCCAATAGCTTACAATCCCAACACCGATGACTACCCCGGCTACACAGTATGAAAGAAGCTAAGCGCAAACAGTGAAAGCTGGCCATAGCTAAGGCACTTTCTAACGTATTGGCGGCCCGCGCATGACAACCTCAATGTATTAGTATCGCGAAGTTCTTGTGCGCCGTAACTTATTCGTTTCCAGGGGCCGGCAGGTTATGGACGAGTGATTAAGTAGCAGGGCCTGTGAAGTTAGACCTCCAGCACACTTCAGGGTACTGGGAGGTAAATGAATCGATACATATATTGGGAGAGCGTAAGCGTGTTGGCTTCTTTTCCGATACTGAGATGCTTATAAAGCCAATACTGCCCTAATTAGGAAGCAGGGCTATAAAAACAAACAGAAATGTAATACTTGTCTATGCTAGACAATCAGTATAGAAGTGGTAGGGGTTCGAAAACGCAATACAGCTGCTATGAGAGAGTGGGGAAAGTATGTAGTTGAAGAATAGGTTATGCAGTGGGTGCATCCGCAGGTCTGTAGAATCCCTTAAAGGTAATATGAGAGCTCATATAAGAGACGAGCTGCCTAAGGTTTATAGTGAAGAGGTGTTGGTAAAGCCACATTCACGTATTTTGTCAGCCGAAAGTGGCTTGACCTATAGGGATATAAAAAGGGGTGGTATCTGAGGACGGGGTCTACAAGTCAGGGGGACATCAACGAGTCAACACACAGTTCACGCGAATCTTTTCAATGAAATTGACGATATTTTCACCAGGTCACTCGATTCTTCAACTCTTTTGGTGAGACTAAAAGGCTTGAAGGCTTCAGGAAGTGTAGGTGCGGCCTGCCTTTTGAAGGCTTGGGCCCGGGGATGGGCGCTGACCTATGGGGTCACTTCATTAGAAAAGGACTTAGGGAAGCATACTATGAGAGAGATAGATACAACTCCTAACAACCATTTCACCAACTTGCTATCATTAATGCCTCGTGTAGCAGGCTGTTCATGTCTTGAAACGAAAATAAACTATAACGATATAAAATTAATGTGGCGTAACATGCGTAGTTGATCTGCTACTAATATTTAAGAAGACATCTCACTGTTAGCAAAAGTTACAACTATCTTTGTTAGAGCCTAGTATATTTCCCGCTTGAGGCTCGTATTGAGGCACTAAGCGAAGGCAGCAAACTAGGAAAACGTCTCAAGACGACATCTCATTAGCGGAGTCCTCGGCTTCCATCTCTTCGTCATCACTAATGGAAGCATCTTGGTATTGTTGGTATTCGCTGATGAGATCGTTCAAATTGGACTCTGCCTCCGCGAACTCCATCTCATCCATACCTTCTCCGGTATACCAGTGAAGAAAGGCTTTGCGCCTAAACATGACAGTAAACTGGTCTCCTACCCTTCTCAGGATCTCTTGGAGGGCGGTCGAATTGCCGACAAAGGTGCCAGACATTTCTTGGCCAAGAGGCGGCACGGAGCACGTCGTCGTTTGGGTGTTGTTCGGGATCCAGTCGACGAAGTATGCCGAATTGCGGTTTTGCACCTCCTAAAGTTGTGCTTCTACCTCCTTCATGGACACTTTTCCACGGCTGCAAAGGGCGATTAGTGAACATCAAGAATGAGTGAATGCGGTGATTGGAGAACATGTGCCAGCGCATCGTACAGCGTGTTTCCACGTATACCGGAGTAAAGGATACACCTAGAGAGGCAAGTATTCCGCGGATACCCACGATGGAAGGGTTAGAAAGATACCAGGGTTGACTTACAACATTGCTGAGCAAGTAAGGAAACGTCCATTGCGGAAATCCGACGTTGCCATCATGTTCTTCGGGTCAAACATCTGCTGGGTTAATGCTTGAACAGTCAAGTTGCGGAAAGCTTTGGCGCCCGGCCTAAGACTGGTCAACGGTGGGTAGCCAACCATAAAGAAGTGTAACCGTGGAAAAGGTACCATGTTGACCGCCAGCTTGCGCAGGTCCGAGTTGAGCTGCCCTGGAAATCTCAAGGACGTTGATATACCTGACATGACATTGGATATGAGGTGATTTAGATCTCCATATGAAGGTGCAGTCAGCTTGAGGGTTCTCTGGCAAATGTCGTATAACGCCTCGTTGTCGATGCAAAAAGTTGCGTCTGCGTTTTCGACTAGCTGATGAATTGACAGAGTAGCGTTGTAAGGCTCTACAACTGTATCAGAAACCTACCCGACTATTAGCGACTTTTCCGAGAAGACTTCAGCGTAGTTCGGATAGCACATAATTATCATAATCATGCGCATTGACCCCTCGCTCGGGAAAGAACAAAAGCCGTCGTTACCTTTGGTGACGGTATCACAGAGTACGTTGCCATCATTCTGTCAGGGAACTCTTCGCGAATCTTTGATATCATAAGCGTTCCCATTCCTGATCCCGTACCTCCACCTAGAGAATGCGTAATGTGAAAGCCTTGCAAGCAATCACACCCCTCTGCCTCCCGTCGCACGACATCAAGGACTTGATCAACAAGTTCAGCGCCCTCAGTATAATGGCCCTTGGCCCAGTTGTTTCCTGCACCCGATTGGCCAAAAACCATGTTATCAGGGCGGAACATGTTGCCAAGATGTCCACTACGAAGTGCGTCCATTGTCCCGGGTTCCAAGTCAACAACAGCTCGAGGTACAAATTTCATATCGGAAGCCTGTAACGGTGGTCAAAAAATGTCACGGCCAAATTTGTCATAACGTGAGATTAAACCTCGTTAAAATAAACCCCAATACGGTCTAGCTGGAGGCTTGAGGAGCCCTGGTAGCTGCCACTGTGGTCAAGGCCATGCTCGCGGGCAAGAGTCTGCCTGTCTCATTCCCTTTCGTTAATTGTTAGGCCCAGCTTGGAATTCTGCTCGAATATTTACCAGAAAGATGTGCCGACTTGATTGCCCTGACGAAAAAGTGAAGAGTCAACTTGTTGCCCACGAACAGGAAGGGGAGCATCGTACGTACGCATTGGCCAGTCGAGAGATGCACCTTGTTATGACAGTTAGTCCTGCTAGCAGAGAGCAACGGAATAGAACTTAAAAGGCACTTTTGAAAAAGGAAGTTTTGTGGTTCGAGAAACTTACAATTTCACGCATGATGGAGAGCCCAGACGCTGTTAGGTGCATTCACATAGGGTGAAATCTGTGAGATTAGACCCGACTCTTGATTCTAAAATCTTACAGTGGTCTGTTAGCCTGGGTATCAGCAACTCAAGGAAGAGTGAAGGCTCTTATAAGTGCGAGAGTATTCTTTGGCACTTTAACGTACCTTATAAGATCTGACAACTGCAGAGTTACTAACTCTGCTGCCTTAATGCCAAGCTTTGCTTTTACTGTTGTCGGTTAGCGCCATGTACATCACAGGGCAGTTTACATAGTATGTATGCATGCTGCAAGCCAACTTTCGGATTGCTACTCCATATATGCAGGATGATCCTCAAGATGCAGCCCACAGACAATGCCAAGCTTTGCATTTTCCCAAAGCAGACTCCTGTGTCACCAGTACCTAACATACCTAGGTATTCATGACGCCCAACCCATCTTTGGTCAGACGGGAATCTCTTTTTCTGTGCGGTGCTCATGTTAGGCAGACAGATTTGTTCCCTGCCCCCTGTCTTATAGTAGGCCGCTATTTTACGGTGACACGTTATTCTTAGCATTTTGTCACCCAGTATACGGCCTTTCGATTGCCTCCTTGCTTCTTTGCCGATTCCACCTTGACTATGAGCTTGTTTTGGGTATCCGATTCCACTGTCGCACCAAGATTGGCCAGAGCTCATGTAGCGAAAAATGCTCACGCTCTAGCGAGGAGAAAGAGGACCGCCAAATATCAGGCTGGACAGCCAAGGCATGAAGTCCATTCGGATACAGCTCGGACTCAACATGAACAATGCAGCAGGACGTATCGCGCGATCGACGACCGATCAGCCTCCATCTGTTCTGGCCGGAGTCTTCAGGATGACACACAAGGCACCATTACAACGACTGTGCCAAGCCTTTTGCTCGATAAGCGAAACCTGCCGCTCGGCCCGTTTGAACTTTTCCCACATCCGGTGTCGCGATTT
The DNA here is from genome assembly GCA_022593225.1 of Xylaria sp. FL0064. NCBI lineage: Eukaryota > Fungi > Ascomycota > Sordariomycetes > Xylariales > Xylariaceae > Xylaria > Xylaria sp. FL0064. Next base: position 58,603 of record JAJKLE010000043.1, on the reverse strand, counting down.
GAGTGTTCACTGGTGAGGCATTGTAAGTCAAGTACGAGTTAATCATCAACAGTGGAACTAATTACCATTAGATGTGAACGTTATGGTTCCGCTCAATGGAGACCTCACCAGCGGTCGTGGTTCCAATCAGACCTTGAAGTTTACAGTCATGCGTGAATGGCTTCCAGTAGCTCTTAGCAACCCCCCAATGCAAATGGGTGTCTATCTCTATGCCTGCCGTAGCCTATACGCGAAGACGGGTAATTTTCAGTACTACCAACGTGCTCTGCAGTATAAAGCGTCTTGTTTACGTCTCCTCTCGGAAGTTATCTCAGCAAGTCTTTCCTCAAACATAACGCCAATCAGTGATGCAACCATCTCTACGGTATTACAATTGGCGTCAGACGAAGTAAGAAATTCATGACTGTCTTTTTTGAAGCTAGTCCCCTCAGCGTGCTAAGCGATGATCTTTCGCTTGACGCCTCCCTCCAGCTGGCCTCCTTAACATGCTATCAATGCTTACCAAAACTCTAATCCTAGCTGGTAACCGGAGACCACATTGCCTGGAGCAGACACATAAATGCCATCAAAGTGATGGTCAAGCTGAAAGGTGGCTTGTACAAGATTCAGGGGATGAATGGACTATTACGAAAGTTGATTGAGATACTATCGTCTAAGGATATCGTGTTCAGTCTTTACCAACTTGGTTCTGAAGAGGACAGGATGGCATCTATAACGTTAGAAACACTATTTAAATAGAATTTCTAGCTCAATGTGTCAATTGTGCTCAGAACTGGATGCACCAAACAGCACTCCAGCGTCTACTATTATGAAATCAAGCTAAAGGGAGACTAACACTATAAATACACCATGTATATCCACCAATAATATGGCACTGCCACAAGTCGGTGTTCGGCCTCTTTTAGACAAGCTTTGGGTAAGCCATGAAAAACAAATTGTCGGGATCGTACTTCCGTTTCAGCACTCGTAAACGCGCCGCGTCCTTTTCACCATAGAACTTGTTGAGTGGAATATCTGATGGACTGAAGCTGACATATCCGTTTTCAATACCGATACCCGCCTTTTCAATGTCTAGAGCGAAACCGTCAACCCATTCTCTGACTTCCATCATCTCGGGGCAATCCTCACTGTGAACAGCTTCGACGGCACCAAATAGTGTAACCGTGATATGACGACGGTTAGGTAAACACACGTCAGGGTTATGCTTCTCGACTGCTCCATGTACAAAGTGTGTGCCACCCACTACATGGCCACTCAGCAGCACCGGCCGGGTAGCAATGATGTGCCCAAGTTCACGAGTGTGACTACTGACCGTCGGCGACAGGACATAGAATGGGGCTCCTGTGAAGTCTTTGAAAGTTGAGTTGAGATTTTTCAGGAACTCATGGGGAGTCGCTATTGCGCGGTGGTTCCGTTAGATGCAAAGAACCCCCTCAGCATTGCGGCTGAAGAGGCGTGACTTACTCTCAGAAACTGTATCTACAACCAATGTCCCCAGACGCTTCAGGTTATCGAGATAAGCGTACGCAGGGCCTAGTTCTCCATCCTTTGCGGTCCAGGCAAACATGAAACTGATGACAGGACCGATTCCGGGTATAGGGGCCCAGATGATATCGCCATTAAACTCATCCAGAATCTCCGGCTCGAAGAGTTTCCCAAACTTGCCTAGCACATCTTCGGCCTCAACGCTAGGGAACCCAATATAACCCCCTAAAATTTTCGGGACAGGATAGACTTTGATACGTAGCTCCACTACTACTCCGAAGTTACTGTTCCCAGCCCCGCGAAGTCCCCAGAGCAACTCGTTATCTTCTTCACCTTCGGTGTCAAGAATTTTGCCATCTGCGGTCACAGGTCGCGCACCGAGGATGCCCTCGGCACCAGCTCCGAAACTCGCAGTAAAGACGCCAAAACCGCCCCCAAGGGCCCACCCACAGTAGCCGACTGTTGAGCAGTAACCCATGGGAGCGAATACGTTGTGTGGCGCAAGAAACCGAAGAAGAGATCCGGCAAGAACACCACCACCAACCTTGGCAACACTCTTCTTCTCAGCGGCCAGTGCAATGGAATCCAGGCCAGAGAGGTCTAAGACGATGCCGTCTGCTAGTGTTGAGCGGCCAAATGAATCATGTCCACCTCCTCGGACTGTAAGGCGCATTTGAATGCCCGTAGCTGATTCCGGAGCAAGACCGGATGTAAGACGAAGCAGGCCTGCAACCTCTATCTCAGATCGAGGTCTGACGATAGCTCGAGGGAACTCGTTATATCGACAATTTGGACTGAGCCACACTTCTAAAAAAGATGGGCTAGAACGGGTGTATACCAAAATGTTCGGATGATGGGTGAGCAACGGCAGCAGCTCAGGTGCGTCTTTCTTGAGAATATTCTTATCAACCTGTGGCGGGTGGCTTCTGCGGCTCACATTATTAATCCATTGATTTCGAGTTTCAGCCATCACGGGCAAGAAGTTTGAAGATGGCATAGGAGCTGAGATTGGAGTGGTTTTTGTATATCGAAAGAGTTATCATTGGACAGACCGTGAATGTAGGACAAGAGATAGACAACAAAATGTCAACAGCTGTGATTCTTGTGAGGGAAGTATGCAGAAAGAGAAAGGATGTGACCCGTTTTATATTGTATTTGATAACTTTATTTTGAGGCTTATTTGATCGATCTGATCGTTGTCTCGGTTGTGATATTCCATATATTACTAGCACTAGCTGCGCCTTAAATGGTGCGTCTGCCATTCCCTTAGTCTGGAGTGGGAAAATGTCAAGGACTTTAGATAGTGAGGGACTGAAGAGCGGTTCAAGACTAAAAGTGGCGGCACTAAGACCTTAGATAAAATATAAAAATAAAATTAAACGAAATCTATAGAATACCCAGAGTATACACTTATAATTTATAAATAATTTATATTAAAAAGATATAAGCTTATTTTAACTAGTTTTCGCGGCAATATTAAATATTTAATTATTAAACTTTAAATATAAAATAATAAAGTTTTAAAATTAACTAAAATTTATTTAATAATAATTAATCATAAATATATAAAATAAAATAAAAATAATATAAAATAATATAATAATTAAAGAAATAAATAAAATAAATTTATATTATATTTAAATTATATAATGAACTTTTTATAATTTATATTTATATTTATAAATATTATTTATTAATAAATTAATTAAATATAAATAAAATTTTTTTAAATTAAGTATTAAAATTAATAAATTTAATAAAATAAATTTAATTAAAATAAATTTTATTTAAAATTAAATAAAATAATAATAATTATATTTATAAATTTTTATAACTAAATAACCTTTTTTAAAAAATTTTTTTAATTAATAATAATTTGTTACGGACCTCTTATATATCGGAAGATATATAAGACGTACGCGGGGGTTCTTGATTTGCAGGTAACAATAACTAACAGCAGGTGGTCCGTAAGGGAGGTTTGCTGGTACTCCCACCACTAGTCTAGTCGCAATAGAGTAGTAGTCGTCAATAGAAATTGAGGTGAGATTGATAGCTGAGGAACTAAACTAAACGAGTGGCTAGAAAATAACAGACTTATATAGAGAACCCTCATTCCCCCTGTTGTCCTGGATCGGAGGATAGCTCTCCTTATCAGATATAAGGGGTTATATCTTAAGCCAGAATATCTGACTAACGGGTATCTAAGGGTAGACCCATGTCCAGGAGACAGGGGCCCTCATACAAATTCCGCGTAGCCTACTAGTCGCGTCTACTTGACACATACAACACACAGGATCAATACAATCAATCAACCCAATGTTACATGCCATCACTTATATCTGACACTCCTATCCTCCTATCCTCCTGGATCGTAGGATAACTCCCCTATCCTCCTATCCTCCTGGATCGTAGGATAGCTCTCCTATCCTCCTATCCATCACGTGATTTAATCACGTGACTTCCTATCTTCTGGCCCGTGCCATGTCTCCAAATCCTTGGCGTATGGCATTCATCCTTAGTCTTGGTCTGCCCAGCTGGCCGCCTTTCTGGTCTACTTCGTAACAAAATATTATAATGATTCTTAATTTATAAATTATATTTAATTTAAATATAACTTAAATAAAATTATTTATTATTAATATTATATATTTTTAAAACTTAAATAATTTATAATATATAATTATAAATATTAAAAAATTATATATATTTAAATTATAATATTAAAATTATATATTTTAATTTAAAAACATATTTTTAATATAACAATATAACCGCGTTAATAATATATTTTATTTTAATTTAAAATTTAATTAAATTTATAAATTTAAATTTATTTTTATAAATAATTATAATTTATTTTTAAATAATCTTAAAAAATTTATTTATTATTATTTATATAATAAAAAATAATTTATAAAACTGTTACGGACCTCTTATATATCGAAAGATATATAAGACGTACGCGGGGGTTCTTGATTTGCAGGTAACAATAAGACTAACAGCAGGTGGTCCGTAAGGGAGGTTTGCTGGTACTCCCACCACTAGTCTAGTCGCAATAGAGTAGTAGTCGTCAATAGAAATTGAGATGAGATTGATAGCTGGAGAACTAGAATAAACGAGCGACTAGATACAGGAAATCATGATCATTATATAGACATAGGAAACATAAGAGATCCAAGACTCACTTCCTCCTCTTGGTGATCCAGGGCTCACTGGCTCACCATCGTGATCCAGTGATCCATAACTCACTGGCTCACCACCGTGATCCAGTGATCCATCACGTGACCTGTCCCAGTTGGGGCCTCCCTTCCCCTCTTCTGGTCCGGCGCCTCATTCTTTTTCTGCGCTTGGCCCATTGAGTTGGCCACCCTCCTGTTGGTTCGTAACAAAAACTTTATAAATTTATAATTTAAATAAAATATATTATTATTTTCTATATGTTTTATATTTTAATTTTAATAAATAAATTTATCTGTTATATTTTTTAATCTTTTAAATTAATAAAAAAATAACTTTTATAATATTAATTTTTTAATTTTTTTAAAATATTAAATAAAATTATTATTAAATTAAAATTAATTTAAAAAGAAATTAAATATATATTTAATATTTTCTTTAATAAATTGAATTAATAAATTAAAAAAAATTAATTAAAAAATTAATTATAGCATTTTTAACCGCGATTTTAAAATAAATATATAACTTTATTATAATATTAAAAAAAGTAAATATAATTTAATTTATAATAAATATAACTATAAAAATTCTAATTATATAATTTTCGTTAATAAATTTATATTATATTTAAATTATATATATCTAAGAATTTAATAAATATAAAAGGGAAATTATATAGTAGGTCCCCTGTAGTTTATAAAACTATATTATTAAAAATTTTAAAATTTAATCAATAATATTTATTAATAGATAAAACTGGTTTAAGAATCTATTTTACTTACAAAAGGCCTCCAGCTAAACGCGTCCTATGCGGTCAACAAAGCTGCAGTCATGTGGTTGTTGTCAGATTTGAGTCAGTTGCATGAAGTCTGGTCAGAATTGTCTGTATTGTTTTTTCTGAGGCGCCTCTTTCTTCTGGCTCCCTCTTTTAACCTGTGGGCGGTAGGGCTCATCGTACCACCATGATACGTTGTGATGGCGTGACTCTACGGAGGCAATCGTTATATCCAACAGTTGTAGGACAGGGCGACGGTGCTGCTATCTCGCGGAGTCTTTCCTAGCATAACGCAGTCCTAGACTATTAGATCTAAAAGTGTGAGGATGTTGCGATGTTGTTTCTTAGACAGGCCTGTTTTAGAACTTTGTGCTTGTGCATTTTACACTTTAACCTACTAACCTCCGTATCGGCCGAGAATACGCCAGCAAAACAGGGTCAGGTCTTTGGTGATCCAAAAAGCTGTAGTCATGCGGCGGTAGACTGAGAGACTGCTATCTGTCATATCCTTTCCTTAAAGGGTAAATGCAGTCCCGGACTGTCGGAATGTGTAGTTAGGTACTTACTACGGAGTACCCTGCAATTTATGTACATGGTGGGCCTCCTCACCGACGTGATTGGAGGGATTATCTCCTTTTCCGTCTGAGTAAGTCATCCTAACACACTAAAACCCAACAGTAGTGGACTTCGTGCATGACGAAACTTTTACAACTCATCATCCTCTCGACGGACCTCATTAAGTCTTTAGACTTCTTCTTTCGACAATCAATAGCGCTTACCTCGAGCCATAGACGATCTCCTCTCTTTGGCATGCCTAGCTGGGGCTGGCATGTAGGTAGAGGGCGTCTCTTGTAATAGTTAATACTCCGCCTTTCGCGTCGCCTGACGCGCTGCAACTAGAGATGCAATTCAATTCACCACTGTTCTCACTGCCACATGAGATTCGCGATCGTATCTACGGCTTTTATCTTACTCCCAATAATGGCGATTTTGAGAATGCCCTGCGTCCCCACAACATGTTCCTTGGTGGCGCGGTATACTCGAGAACTATTCCTGTCTTGATGCGCACATGTAAACGAGCACACCGGGAGATGTATGCGGCTGTTCACCAACAAGCCCTCATGCGAGTTGAGATGCCTGATCATGCTGAACGTCGAATTGGGTTCGCCGTTCACGGCACGCTCCGCTTCGGTCGGTTGCGCAAGCTTTGGCTTCTGATACCGATGGAGCATCCGAATTGGAATTGTTGGCTTCATTTCTTCGGTGATGTAGTTCACCACACCCCCGGGCTGGAGGTTCTGGTGGTAGATTGGAGCCCAAGACCAATCACGGCTGGTGGCTGGACTGGGCGGATCAATCTGAAGAAAGAGGATGAGTTTCTGCAAATGATCAAAGGTCTGAAACAGCTGCACACTGTCTGGCTGCACGGCAATATCCCTCCCCGCTGGGGTGAACAACTTCGAAGAGCGAATCTGCGAGTGAACCATTCTCCCACTCGTTGGTGGCGGGAACATGGATGGGACCCATGAGACGGCAATGAAGGTGATCCAGTAAGCCCAAGTCCCTGTGCAGCTAACAGTACGACGCTGGCTACGCAGTGCAGACCATAGCGCTCACCGCATGTCTCTATGGCGAGGGTGATGCCATTGCTGACACTGGCTGCTCATGTCTACCACATCCATGGATGCTGGTGTCTTTTCGGCGAGGCAGGCAAAAAGATAATACGTTCAACTAGTTTCGCGAGATTCAAGGAACTTATATTCAGTAGAAGCCTTTCTCTCTTTTACTACCTTTCGTCCATGTCGCCCGGGTTGGATAGCTGAAGCTTGAGGATCAACTCGTTCTTGTCGTGGCTTTCTTTATGTTTCCTCTAACCTCAAGGTTTCTCTCTGGTCGCATTTTTCATCTTTGTTGTCCTCGCACCCTCCCAGTATGTCCTCAGAAGTTTTGGATCCCATTGCCGTTATTGGTAGTTCCTGTCGATTCGCTGGCGGCATCAACTCGCCGACTGAGCTCTGGAAATTAGTTCAAGAGCCCCGTGACATTCAAACCCGTATTCCCGACAGCCGTTTTTCCACCCAAGGGTTTTATCATGTCGATGGGCAATATCATGGCCACACGAACGTTAACTCCGCATATCTTCTGGATCAGAATGTCGTCACGTTCGATGCTCGTTTTTTCAGCATCAAGCCAATCGAGGCCAAGGCTATGGACCCCCAGCAGAGACTGCTTCTTGAAGTCGTCTACGAAAAGACCCGTGGGACCAATACTGGTGTCTACATAGGGCAAATGTCCAGCGACTACGAGATCCTTCAGCTTCGCGACACTCAAGCCTTGCCCCAATATCACACTCTCGGCACTCAGCGGAGTATTCTGGCCAACCGCCTCTCATTTCTTTGATTGGAAAGGACCGTCTATAGCAATTGATACGGCCTGTTCATCCAGCCTCGTTGCTATTCATCTTGCCTCCCAAGCTCTTAGGTCCGGTGATGCACGGCAAGCAATTGCCTGTGGTACTAACTTGCTTCTCGGACCTGAGCATTTCATTGGATACAGCAAGCTGATGATGTTGTCTTCGGATGGCAAGTCCAAGATGTGGGATCAGGACGCCAACGGCTATGCGCGCGGAGAGGGTGTCGCTGCACTTGTGCTTAAGACACTGAAAAATGCTATCGAAGACGGAGACCATATTGAATGCATCTTACGGGCGACTGGTATCAATCAAGATGGCTCTACGAAAGGCATTACAGTGCCCAATCCCCAAGCACAGGCCGCGCTTATCTGTGATACCTACCGCAAGGCTGGGCTAGATCCATACAACCCCCATGATCACTGCCAGTACTTTGAGGTTCGTGGAACAGGTACTCGAGTGGGCGATTCAGTGGAAGCTGAAGCAATACGATCGGCCTTTTTCCCAGCCCCCGAACAAGTCCCCCATCATTCCGCTGTACCAGACGGCTTGAAGGTGGGCCCTCTCTATGTCGGAAGCGTAAGTACTCCTTTAAGAAAGATTTCAGGATTTGTACCTCTTGTCCAGCCCTTGCCTAACATAACTGGTCTGATTCAACCTTATAGATCAAGACGCTTTTAGGCCACACAGAAGGGGCTGCTGGGATCGCTTCGATTCTGAAAGCATCTCTCGCTGTGCAGCATGGTATCATTCCAGCAAACCTGAATTTCAATACGCTAAGCGACCGTGTTGCACCCTTCTGCGAAAACCTTGAGGTGCCCACAAGCTCTCTTCAATGGCCCCCTTACAAGAACGGGCAGACGACGCGTCGGGTCAGTGTGAATAGCTTTAGGTTCGGCGGAACCAATGCCCACGTCATTGTCGAAAACTACCAGAAAGCCACTAAATCAAACGATGGCAATGGTTCTGGTGAAGATACTGCAACGTTGATTCCCTTCTCTGCCTCCTCCAAGAGTTCATTATCGGCCCTTCTGGAGGCCTATCGAGTTTATCTAGACGAACAACCTACTCTGGATATACACAAGCTCGCTTCGACCCTAAGGAATCATCGCTCCTCTTCGCGCTATAAAGTGATCTTCAGAGCCTCTTCGATCAATCAACTTCGGGATGCTATTGCTAGCCACCTTCAAGAAGGTGCATCATCTGTCGATGGATCTTTGCTTGACTCTGGCAGAATCTTGGCCATTTTCACAGGCCAAGGGGCGCAGTATGCCAGAATGGGCGCTGAGTTACTTCAACAATCACCCTTTGCACGGCGCTTTTTTGAGACTTTAGAGGGTCATCTCTCAGACTTACCGCCTGAAGATAGACCCTCATGGTCTCTCACCTCTGAGTTGCTCGCTGGCTCAAGCACAACTAGGATGCATCAAGCCGAAATCTCTCAACCCGTCTGTACAGCTGTGCAGATACTCTTAGTCGATATTCTAAGAGCAGCCAAAGTAGCTTTTGCCGGGGTTGTTGGCCACTCTTCTGGAGAAATAGGGGCAGCCTACGCTGCAGGCTACGTTTCGAAGCGTGATACAATAGTCATTGCCTACTACCGTGGCATCATATCAGGTCTGGCAAGCAATACATCCCGTCCCGGTGTCGAAGGAGCGATGCTCGCTCTAGGAACCTCTATGAATGAGGCAAGGGAGATCTGTGAGCGCTCCGAGCTTGCAGGACGAATAGTGGTGGCTGCTTGCAACTCACCCACGAGTGTAACGCTTTCCGGCGATAATGATGCCATTGAACTTGTTGAATCACTAGCTGAGGAGAGAGGTATATTTCGACGACGTCTACGTGTCGATAAAGCATATCACTCCCACCATATGATCCCCTGCGCTGAATCTTACAAAAGCATGATTCGAAAGGCTGGGGTTCAAGCCGGCAAGCAATTACTAGGTTGTACCTGGTATTCTAGTGTGGTAGAGAAAGAATTTGGCTCGACCTTAACTCTAACAGATGATTACTGGGCTTCGAACATGACAGACACCGTTCTATTCAACCAGGCAATTCACCGGGCTTGGTCTTCTGGCACATTTCAGGTAGCGGTAGAGCTAGGACCACACCCAGCGCTGAAAGGACCAACTATGCAGACCATCCAGGACATGACACCCAAGATAGGCCTTTACCAAGGTATGCTGTCACGAGGTAGCGATGCGATGAGCGCCTTGTTGGATGCCTGCGGCACCCTGTGGACTCATAAAGGATCTGAGGGGATTAGCCTCGATGACCTTGCGGATACGATTGGCATCCGAAATGTTGGCAGCCCCCTGAAAGGTCTACCGACTTACTGTTGGGATCATGATTGCGAAATCTGGCATGAAACACGGATATCTCGCGCTCTGCGTCAGAGAAATGTGTTGGTACACCCACTCCTAGGGGATCACAGTCCCCTTAATTCATCTGAAGGTCTCACGTGGCGAAATTTGTTGCGCATCAATGAGTTGCCATGGATTGCAGAACATCGCATGCAAAGACAGATTGTGTTCCCTGCTGCAGGCTACATTTCAAGCGCTCTCGAAGCATCCCTAAGCCTAGCTACTAAGCCTGGGAGCGTCAAGCTCATTGAACTCTATGACTTTCGACTACATCACCCATTGGTCTTCGATGAGGACGACGAAGAAGGAATCGAGGTATCGGTATCGTTGTCTAGTATTTCCAGATTGTCTTCCAGTCGCATTAAAGCGCACTTTTCCTACGCCGCCGGCATTGAGAAAAACTGTTGCGATCTCACATTACTCGCCAATAGCGAGGTTGAAATTCTACTGGGAGAACCCTCTGATGCGTTGTTGGGATCTTGTCAACTGCCGAAGATGACAATGTTTTCGGTCGATTCTGATCGATTCTATTCAAATTTACAAGCTCTTGGCTATTCATACGACGGACCCTTTCGCAAATTGTCGCTCTTGCACCGAGCTCTCGGTAATGCCACTGGTACGTTCGAGGCAGCTTCTGGCGAAGACGCGAATCCGGAAGGGCTGTTATTACACCCAGCTTTTCTGGACAATGCAATACAATCAACTTTACTGGCGTATAGTTACCCTGGGGATGGCCGCCTTCGGACCATGCACATTCCCACGAGCGCCCTCCACATCCGACTTGATCCAACACTCTGCGATGGCTATGGGAGCAATTTCAATGATCTCAGCTTCTACTCGAAAGCTTCGCGCTGGGAAACTAATGGGGTTTTGGGGGATATTCAGATATATGGTACTGATACGAAGCGCAATATAATACAGATCGAAGGGCTGAAGCTGGTCTCGGTCGAAGGGTTGCGCACGAAAGAGGATGACAAGGAGCTTTTCGCTTTCATGAAATGGGATACAGTTGATCCCATTTGGGAGCAGATCATGCTAGGAGACACGGTAGACAACCACATGGTGGGCCTGTCATCCTATCTAGAGCGTTTATCATGCTTCTACCTGAAGCAATACGCAAACGAGTTTCCGCCCGGTCATTCCGTCAGATCTAAAGGTCATCACCGAAGTTATCTCCACTACGCCCAGGCTTGCAAACAGATAAATCAAATCAAATCGAGGGTCCAATTTGATTTGATTTGGATACAGGAACATAACGATTTGATTTGATTTGATTTGATTTGGACTGATTCGGATCTCATTTGGATATTTGGATAACACCACTTTTTTCCCAAGACGAAACGCATTGGGCAGCCCCTATTAGATCCGCTTTGAGCCGTCCTCTCTGAGGTGTGACCATCTGGCCCGTAAGGCTGAATATCCGCTCCGGCTCAGAAGACATGGCTGGAATTGAGAAAAGATCAATTGCCATCCTTGATAATCGTGGATACTGGCGTCTTCGCAGAAGCCAATACTGAATCGGATCCTCAACAAGACAATCGCCTGGATCATTGGTAGCCACCCACTCTGCGTATTCGTCGCGTTGAACGGACCGAGAAGGCGGCGGCTTCGCACTAAGCTTTCTAATTGATGTCATAAAGTCGTCTAGTTCCGTTGTCTTTCTGGAAATAGTTGGCTGTTCGAGTATCGTATCATACTCGACGTGAAGGTTTCGATACTCCTCCCATAGCTCTTGCACAGCGTCCTTGCCCCTTGCCAACCAATCGGCATGATCAACCCATTGGGACTCGACGGTTGTCCAACGAAATGCAGGGTGGAGGACAAGGGCAGTAAGGTATGCAGGGGTATCTCCTGTCAATGTATAGTATTGGTCGAGTTTCATCCAGCCAAGCTTGCAACCAATCCGTAGATACGGTTCTTCGTCCCCGTCGTGCTGCAGTTTTGCTTCTTCTAAGTGTTGTAAAAGCCATTCCATAGTCAGCAGAACTTCCCAAACAGCACCGAATTTGCCCTTTTCAGGGCGTCCCTCCAGACGCTTCGTAGCGGTCTTGAACGGTTTCAGGACCGCAAGGTACTCTGCGATCACTGACCAGTCCTCAGCAGACATTTTATCGTCGACAATCGAAGGCTTTTTGCGGCTCTTTACCGGCATTGACTTAGTTCCGTTCCGTGTTCTCTTGATCACGAACTGGTTCCATTCTGTTGCTTCGGCTTGGACGAGAGAATCAAGGGCATTTCGGAGCTGATAGCCTCGCTCCATCATAGCTTCAGACGAGTTCCAGCGAGTAGCATTGTCCAAAATCACATCATACGTGGTTTTATCCTCCAGTCCTAGAGCGAAGTTCTCAATAGACTGGAGCTGGTGGAGCTTCTCCATGCGTTGACCAGACCTCTGTACCCAATAAACAATATTATGAAGCTTTCCTATCGGTCCTTTCGACCTCCAGAGCTTTACCTCGTCTTGGATTTCTTTGTCGACTTGGCAGTCTTCTTCGAAAGCGTCAGCGTCTATGCCAAAAAGGATAGAACGGGCAACAAGATTAATGATATGACCACAGCATCGAAGCCGACGATGTTTTTTGTTGAACCCTATATTAGTAGCCAAATCTTCGAGACACGAGTCGTTGTTTTCTGCATTATCTGTAACGAAAAATCCTATACGATCTTGGATCTCGTACTCATAGATTATCTCACTGACGCGATCGGCCAAATTCTCACCGCTGTGGCGACCCTCAATTCGTGGTAAACCTAGGAGAAATGTACGGAATTCCCTTCGTCGTCAAGGAAATGTACAGTGAGGCCCAGCAGTGAAGTAAACTTGCGAGAGGACCAAGCGTCAAAGGAAATATTGATACGACTGAGCGAGCGGGAGAGCAGTTCCGTCACGACGCCTTTATGACGGTTAAAAGATCGAAGAATCCATTCGCGAATAGTACTATGGGTAGGAAGACTGCCTGACTCCATGATAGCGCTATTTGCGTACCCCATGAGATCCCGAAAGTATGGGCTCTCAAGTTTATGGAACGGAATGTTGTCGCACGCTACCCAACGTATGAGTAAATTCTGAAAATGGGCAGGATCGAATGACGCTACAAAAGCGTTCATGAGGGCTTGGTCTTTTGGCCTATGAGGGTCTAACCCGACCGTGTTGAAAAGAGTGCGCTGTTTCTTCTTTAGCGGTGGCATTGGGCCATCTTTGCTAATGCGGTGAATTTCTTCCATATGGCCATTTGCTTGGCTTGTAGACGCTGCGTTGTAAATATGTGTGATGGTAGCTTTTTTGTGGTGACATATTTTGCAAAGCCAGAATCGGTAGCCAGAGCCGTGTTTTTTGATATCAAAGCCATGCTCCCATACCCAACCTGTCCTTGCCTTTCGTCGGTGATGTCGTATAGAAAATCCGGGGAGTCTATCCCAATCGACGCCTTCGTAGCCAACGTAGTCAATCGAAACTGATCCTTCCTTTTCTGCATTCCCTACGGACACTGATGAACGGAGGTCGGCAGAGCCCTCGAAATCGCTCACAGCTATAGACGGGGCGAAAGCTGCCAGGCTGGCTTCAAGATCCTGATCCTGAGTCATAGTCAAGGGTCGATCAGAGATGAATAGGCTCGAGGGCCGTTGAGCATCGTAATACACCCAACTTTTTGTTGCCAAAGCATAGTCTAGTGAACTGGCTCGCCTCTGATCCATCTCGGAGCGTTTGCAAATTGAAAACATAATATTTTCGGGGATGCGTCGCGAAAAGCAAAGTTCGATTACCAAATCAAGAAAAAGGGACATGAACATGTCGCATGCAAACTGGGGCCACGAGCTCGATACATACACGATTGGTCAAATTTATACTTTGTGGGGCTTATCCAAAGAAATTCAAATAATCCAAATAGATTTATGTCTAGGATTTGATTTGATTTGAATATCCTGGCAGTCCATTTGATTTGATTTGATTTGGATAAATTTGATTTGATTTGAATAGATTTGGTTTGGATTTATCTATTTGCAAGCCTGACTACGCCAGCCATGTCTCCTCGCTTCTGAAAGAAGGGCAGCTCAAATACGCTGAGAGTCAGTGAAAAGATGACACTTGGAGCGATATCCACCCCTCGGATGAAAGGTATGTATGAGATTTCCGAATGTTCAATGGCTCTGAATGTCAAGTTTAATTGATTGCTTACCTTCCATCATTTATAGCTTCGTAAACACCATCGATGTTAAAATCATAAACACCATCGGCGAGCAGATGCCAAGAGTGTTTAGAGGTGAGACAACAATTTTGGAGCATCTCCGTGCTGGCGAACTTCTCGATACATATTACGCCAATGCTCTTGGTCTTCCGGAATGCTCGAAGTGGTTGGCACACGCCGTCAAGCGGATTTTCCACCGCTATCCACACATGAATATCATGGAAGTTGGTGTGTAGCCCCTCTGATCCGTTGCAAGGCATTTTGTTGGAAGACTGACCAGATCAATACTTAGGAGCCGGCACTGGCGGCGCCACAAAGAGTATCATTAAAGAGCTGGGGTCAGACTTCTCTACATACTTGTTTACCGACATCTCAGCTGCGTTCTTCGAGAGCGCACGAGAGAAATTCGAATATTCTCAACGAGTTTCATTCAGAACATTTAACGCTGAGAAAGACCCTATTGCTCAGGGATTTGAGGCATATTCGTTTGACCTCGTCGTTGCATCATTTGTCTTGCATGCTACAAGCAACCTCGAAAAAGCGATGAACAATATCCGTCGACTATTACGTCCTGGAGGATACCTGATCGTGGCGGAAATCACTGATAATGACCGAGTCACACTCCTTTTATCTTTGGGAGTCTACGAGGTTGGTGGGCTGGAATTGACGAAGGAAGGACACTGTCGCCTTGCGTCTCCAGGGAGCAGTGGGACACAATTTTGCTCAATACTGGGTTTTCTGGACTTGACGTTGTGACCCCCGATGACTTCAGATCGGTGCATCCCTTCTCAGTATTTGTCTCTCAGGCAGTTGATGATCGGATCAACTTTCTGCGCTTCCCACTGAACGAAGCAGTCGCCACACCCCCGTTAGAACATCTAGTCATTGTTAGCGGCGGAACACTTCAGACTCTTCGACTGGCAAACAGCGTCAGAAACCTATTGGAGCGGTTCAGCAATCACATCTCGGTCTTCCAGACGCTTCAAGATATCGACTATGCCGCTCTGACTTCTGAATCATCAGTACTGTGTCTGTCAGAACTCGAGAAACCGCTCTTTGAGAACATAGACGAGAGGACTTTTGCAAGTCTAAAAAGACTACTCGGCTCTAAGACTGTTGTGTGGCTCACGAGCGGTCGTCTCGTCGATAACCCGCTTTCAAACATTACTGTCGGATTCGGTCGCACGGCTGTGCGTGAAGTACCCGAGTTGCGACTGCAATTTCTGGACGTCAAGTCGGCCTTTAAAGACGCCTTTATTCTGGCAGAAGCCGTTTTGCGGTTACAGATGACAAGCTTCTGGACCCAACATGATGAAGGTGCCCGCGGGCTACTTTGGTCAATCGAGCCTGAACTACTATTCGACGAATCTGGACATGGAATGATCCCGCGTTTCAAGCCGTTGCCTGATGCAAATACGCGCTACAATTCAGCCAGTCGACCCGTTACTCGCCATGCAGATCTTACACAGCAATCTATTTGTATCTGCAGGGGAGAAGGTGAATGGATTCTACACGAGACTGACGTGAAGCAGGCCATGGAAAATTCAACAGGCCTCACACTCAAAGCTGTGCAATCGATACTGTATGCTGTGCCAACGCCTATGGGTCATAGATTCATCTCCACCTGTATGGACCCGAACACAGGTGAGAAATATTTGACCCTTACAACATCACTGACTTCTGCGTTCGCAGCATGCGACGCTGTGTTCATTCCGTATTCCACGGACCTATTGATCGAAGCAGATGCGCTAGCAGATATCTCCATCCTGATGTTGCTGGCGTCTGTGCTGGCCACCATGCGGCCTGGAGAGCAGCTTCTCGTGCACAACGGCAAGCCTGATTTAGCGAAATCAATCTTGCAACAGGCATCCAAGTCTGGTGTCAACGTCAAATTCTCTACCACAACAAAAGAGTTGCAGACCCCTGAGTCCTGGGCTATACTTCCCCTCTTTGCCACCAAGAGCGGGTTGTGCAAGCTTCTCTCTGATGGTGGCGAATACACAGGATTTCTCGGGCTTTCAGATGATGTCTACGAACTTCAAAGTCACGAGCGTGTACTTATTGACTGTCTTCCATCATCATGTCACGTGGTAGTTAAAGGAAGTGGCTTCAAAGACGCAGCGACATTTAAGCATAGGAGTGCCGACAAATTGACGACTGACATTTTAAAGCAAGCATTGGGACACATCAGTCGTGAAGTAAGAGGGGCCTTCCTAAATGATGGCCTACAGACCATCACTTTGGAGTCACTCGCTATCAAGGGAAACGTGAAAGCAGCTCAGGGCTCAGTGGTACACTGGACATCTGCCGCCCCTGTTCCAGTGAGAACACAACCACTCGACTGCAAGGTTTCATTCAAAGCCAACCGTACGTACTGGCTTGCAGGCCTGACAGGAAGCCTTGGACGGTCATTATGCGACTGGATGATTGAGCGTGGAGCAAAACACATCGCCCTCACTAGCCGGGACCCGAAAATTGATGCTGCATGGCTTGAGTCTACATGCCGTAGTGGGGCAACGGTTCGATACTTCTCGTGGTCAGTGGAAACCCTCCTCCAAGAATTTCTAGAGCGAGACTTACAAGACCAAGTGACATTACTAAGGAAAAAGAATTGAAAGACGTTCATGATCAGATAGGCGAGAAAATGCCTCCAATTGCCGGTGTTGCCCAGGGTGCTATGGTCTTGAGAGATACGCCTATCCGAGATATGACTTTGGAGCAAATGACGGAAGTCCTGGCTCCCAAAGTAAAGGGGAGCATCAATCTCGACAAACTCTTCTACCACACTCACCTTGATTTCTTCATCTTTTTCTCGTCCATTTTGGGCGTAACTGGAAGTATTGGTCAGGCTAATTATACCGCTGCGAACAATTTCATGTGCAGTCTCGCAAGTCAACGCCGAAAACGAGGGTTTGCTGCCTCGGTCATTAGTATCGGTGTCACCTTAGGGGTGGGATACGTTGCCAGCCAGGTGAACAAGGAGGAAGAAAAGGCTTTGGCGCGAGGGGGTATGATGTCTCTGTCAGAAACAGACTTTCACCAAGTGTTTGCCGAAGGGGTGCTTGCTTCCCACCCTCAACACTACGGCAATCACGAAATTTCAGTTGGTCTTGCACACCAGTCACCAAACGATGACATCCAAGCGCCATGGATAGCAGATCCGAAGTTTGCTCGATTTGTAGATGAAGAGCGTGAAGTTGAACTGGGGACTGGATCAGTCGGCACCAAGTTCTTTGTGAAAGATCGACTGGAACAAGCCACAAGCCACGAGGATGCCGTTGGAGTCATTGAGGGTAAGAAGCCTAGCCTTTACCAAATTTCTGGTCTGTTTTTGCTAATCGCAATATTAGAGTCTCTATTAACACGACTACGGGCTCTGCTGCAACTTGACATGACTGACGACCAGCTTCTGGCCAAGAGCACAGATAATATTGGATTAGACTCCCTCATCGCGGTGGACATACACTCTTGGGTGCGCAAAAATTTAGCTGTTGATATTCCAGTCATGAGGTGGCTCGGTGGTGTGCTGCTTGTCGACATTGTGAATGAGATTATTGAAAGATCTCCATTGATCCCTATTACCGGCAGGGAAGTCAGCAGCGAGTCCAGTCCTGGATCACGGGCGACATCAATTTCCGACCACCAGACTACTGATATCAGTGTACCCCCTCTCGATTCTCTACATTCAAGCTTCTTCAGTCACAAGTAGCGCCAATCAAACTTTCTTCATATTCAATACTGAGCGAGCGACACGCGCCTGGTAGGATGTCACTGAAGAAATCTTCAGGAATCTCTTTCTCGCAGTCATTGTTTTGGGCAGTTGATTCTGTCACAGAGGGCAGAACCACTTTGAATCATACCGTTCTTCTCAGAATCCACGGGGACCTACGGGTGAACACTCTCAGAAGCGCTGTCTCAACCGTTGCGCAACATCACGAGGCACTTCGGACGTCCTTCCTCGTGGTCAATGACCACCAAGTCATGCAAGGTGTATTGCCCGAACCCACTCTAAAGTTGGAAGAGCATACAATATCGGGCGCAGCAGAAGTTCAGGAAGAATATGAGAAACTCCAGGGCCACATATACGACCTCACGAAAGGCGAAAATATGCGCATTCGCCTCTTGAAACTGAACTCAAAGGGGAATTTCTTGCTTGTCGGTTTCCATCATATCAACGTGGATGGAATCAGCTACCAAGTCGTTATATCCGACCTATGCAAACTCTGCCGAGGGCAGCTGCTATCACGCGACACTTTCCAATACCTAAGATATGCAGAATCGCAACGGGCTGAGTATGAGTCAGGTGAATGGAAAGAAGACATCAAATACTGGAAACAGGAGTTTACGACGATACCCGAACCTCTACCTCTTGTACGCAGTCGTGTATCAACTCGCCGGCCACTTGTGCGTTATGACATCAATGCCGAAGCTCTCCGGGTCAAATCCACCCTTGCGAATTCTATCCGTGAAGTGGCCCGCACGAACAAAGCTACCAGTTTTCACGTGTACTTGTCCGCATTCCAAGTTCTACTTCATCGTCTAACGGGAGTGGAAGACTTGGCGATAGGGATCGCTGATGGGGGTCGCAAGGATGGCATGTGGGATGCAGTTGGGCCATACCTGAATCTGCTGCCTTTAAGATTCAGCGTTACTTCGCGTCAAACTTTCGGTTCTGTGATAGCGGAGACAAGACTGAAAGCGATTTCTGCACTAAGGCACTCGAAAGTTCCGTTCGATGTGATATTGAAAGAACTCCAAGTGCAACGAACTTCGAATCATAGCCCTATATTCCAAGCGTTCGTCGACTACCGTCTAGAACAGCACCAGAATTGGATGCTTGGATCGTGCTCTTTGGATTTAGTCGATCTCAATCTTGGGAAAACCACATATAACCTCAGTCTGGACATCATTGATGATCCTCAAGGTGACGTCAGGGTGACATTGATAAGTCAAGCATATCTGTATTCCAACGCCGACGTGAAGATAATTCGTGATTGCTACGAAGATATCCTTGGCGAGTTCGTGCAATATCCTAATAAGCAGCTATCAGGAGATTGGCAGTACAGACATACTGAGGTTCAAAGGGCTTTACAGTTAGGTCGAGGTACGGCTTTCCGAGGAGTAGGAGCTTTTTTCTTTCGTTGCTAATATGTTTCTTTATACGGATTGACAATGTTCAAGAATGGCCTGAGACGGTCATGCATCGACTCCATGACGCCGCGGAAAACAATGAATCAAAGATTGCACTGCGGCACATCGATGGTACCTGCATGACCTATAGTCAGCTTCTCGACCGTACGCATGCTATTGCGCTGAAATTGTTGGTGATCGGAGTCAGTCCGGGGAAGTGTGTCTGTGTCTTCCAAGAGTCAACCACAGACTGGATCTGCTCCATGTTAGCTGTATGAATGTGCGCTGCCGTATACGTCCCATTAGACCCAGGAACCAAGATCGCTCGTCTGGCAAAAATCGTAGCAGATTGCAAACCGTTCGCTGTCCTGGTTGATGCTGAAACATCAAATGCCTATCCCGAATTGGGGTCCTTGACTGCTCACTGTGTTGACGTTGGGACCATTACCCAGTTTCCACAAGCTCGACTATCGCCACTGACGACGCACGAAGCCTTGGCCATGATTTATTACACAAGTGGCTCAACTGGAACTCCGAAGGGCATTGCGGTTAAACATTGTGGACTCCGAGCAGTTTTCGAGGGCTCCTCTAGTTTCTATGGCTTGAGCCCAGACTCAATAACACTCCTACAGAGCTCGCTTGGCTTCGACATGAGTCTGACTCAGCTATTCTCAGCTATCCTGATTGGTGGCACTGCCTGTATGATCAGCCGTGATATACGTGGTGATGCCTTGAGTATCACTGAGTTCATGATTAAGCATAATGTCACTCACACAGCTGGCACACCTTCCGAGCACAGCAGCTGGCTGAGTTTCGGGGACCGTCGATCTCTGAGGCGCTCTAGTTGGAAAGCGGCGATCTGCGGAGCCGAGCCACTTACACGGTCATTCCTTTCCCAGTTCAGAGATCTAGCCAAAGCAGACATGCGCCTTTACAATATTTATGGCACAACCGAGACCACCGTTTACGCAACTCAACAGGAGCTGGACTACAATGATGAAAGCTTATATGTTGATCACATGCCAGCCGGTCATTCGTTGCCGGATAAGTCCATGTTCGTTGTCGATGAACAGATGCGCCCTCTGCCTTTAGGGCTCCCAGGCGAAATAGTTCTCGCTGGAGCGGGAGTGGCCGAGGGCTATATCAACAACTCCGAGATGACCAAACGGTCTTTTACACAGAACCCATACGCCACGCCATATTACATAGAAAAGGGTTGGACGAGGATGTACCGAACGAAAGACTGAGGTAGACTACTTGAAGACGGCTCCATTACTATCGAGGGCAGAATCGGTGATGACACTGAGATCAAGCTTCGAGGATTTCGAATAGACCTGAGAGATATAGAACAGACAATTATCACATCTTCGGAGGGCATCATCATCGAGGCAGGGGCCTCACTTCGCTCAAATGGGGGCACTGATACCCAGTTCATCGTGGCGCATATTGTCTTTCACTCGGGCAAGAGACCCACCAACCCAGACAAGTTTCTGCAAGGCCTCGTTCAACGACTTCCCTTGCCACGGTATATGTGCCCGACAACCATTGTCCAGGTGGAGCAGATGCCCATGATGATGTCTGGGAAATTAGACAGGAAAGCACTGCGGACTCTCACAGTTAATCGACCAGATGATGATACTGGCAGAGCTGAAGAGCTTGGAGAACACGAGCTTGCACTGAAGGACATCTGGCAAGATGTGCTCCCCAAGGGCCTGTTCGCTGTTAATGCAGACTCAGATTTCTTCCACGTCGGGGGCACATCGCTACTTCTCGTTATACTTCAGGCCAAGTTACGGGAGGCTTTTGGGGTGTCGATACGACTAGCAGATCTATTCTCGTATAGTACACTGCGCAGTATGTCTCAGCTGGTATGGGCGCAGGCTGAAACCGCTGAGAAACGAACTATCGACTGGGAATTGGAGACAAGACCCTCACGCGATCTTCAACCTGGTCCACTGTCCGCGAGCAACAGAACGCGCAACAATCCCAGAGCCATTCTCTTGACAGGATGTGCAGGCTTCCTAGGTCGCCATCTTCTTGATAGTCTGATCAACCATCCCCACGTCGAAAGAGTTTATTGCGTTGCTGTTCGTCAGCTGCAAAAGCGATTGGAGAATTGTCTGATCCCCACTCACCCCAAAGTCGTGTATATGGAAGGCGACTTTCGGTTTCCTCTGCTCGGCCTGTCCAAGCGAGACGCAGAAACCGTGTTCAGCGAGATCGATGCCGTAATACATAATGGTGCTGATGTATCGCATCTGAAATCCTACTTTACGCTGAAACGTGCAAATCTAGGCTCCACGAAAGAGCTTGCGGGTCTTTGCCTTCCCCGCCGCATACCCTTTCACTACATCTCCACGGCCGGAGTGTCCATGTTCACATTTTGGCAGTCCTTTGGTGAAGAGACAGCCAGTGCAGCTGAGCCTCCTGCTGACAGTACCAACGGATATAAGGCATCGAAGTGGGCTAGCGAACGCTTTCTCGAACGTCTTAACGAGCAGACGCGCCTTCCGGTGTGGCTGCACCGCCCATCCGATATGGTGCGGCAGGACGACGAAGAGGCAAAGTGGGATCTTTTGCATACTCTGCTGGGGTACTCACGCAGGCTCAAGGCAGTTCCGGTTTCCGAGAATCTATGGGGCTGGCTTGATCTGGTAGACGTGCATCGTACCAGCAACGACGTAGTGCAGAAGGTGGTGGACAATAAGCCTCGCTCAACAACGGGCGATGTGTCATACGTCCACCAGACCGGCGACATAGTGATCCCTATTGACGAAATGAAAGAATTCTTCGAAGCAGAGTCCGGTCACACGGTGGCGTTCGAGAAGCTACCTGTGGAAGAATGGGCACGCAGAGCGAATGCTGCCGGCATGCACTCCGCAGTAGCCGCTGTCTTCGGAAACGTACCTAGACTCCCCCGAGCGCTCTGTTTCCCACGCTTTATCAAGACTTGGAAGCCGGAGGTATCTTAAGCAACAGACACTGGTGTGTCATTTACCCGAGGCGGACACAGACCGAGTTACAATATCTCAGTCACAGTTTCGTCTGAAATAGAGGTGTCAGAACTGTAGCGTTTCAGTGCTCACCTTTCTGTGGCTTTCTCTTGATTCCGATACTTTCGCCTTCTGTCGCTTGTCTGTGCGACACGCCTCCCCTCATCATAATATCGAAGGTACAACAAAGATTGTCCGCATTTTCGAATAGCTTATGGAGATCTTAGCAAGCATTGTTATGCGTCCTCCGGGGAAGCGTACCGCAGTGTAGATCATATCATTGTGTTCGGGAGCACCGACGGGTAGCCAGCCACGGAAAGCCGCAGCATAACACAAAACTAGTGCCTGTCTTGGTGCGCCTGTAGCACATCGCTCGCCGCATTAATTCAGTGACATCAGCCCGAAATCGAGTGGAGTGTCTATGTAACGTATGAACATTAGTCGGAAGGGTCCTTCGAAGAATTGTAACTCCACCTAGCAGAATATTGTCATACAACACGAGAACGACAGAATTGCAAGGAAACTATATATGCTTTAAAGCATCGCACAGCTTCCCTAAAGTATGCATGTATCATAGGCTTGACACACACTTATATTTGACTCCGTGAGAAGAGACTTTACTCAAGAAAGCGCGCCGTTACGCAAGATTGTGACAGAATCGTGATTCTCAGTATCTTGGACCGATACCCCTGAGCGTCGGATCGCCCTACCCGCCTCGCTAACCCAAACTTAGCCTAGTTACACCCGCTGCACGTGTTTTCGGTAGCATTTAAGAGAGAAATTCGTACAAGGTTGCAATTATTAGTCGACTTTGCTTCTTGAAATGTTCTAAACTTGACTAGACTTTCGGGTCCGAAGGAAACCGAAGCATCTGTCAATGATGGCGAAACGAAATACTGTCATACCACGATGATCTGAGAATACTAGCCACTCAGCTGGGAAAAATACGAGGTGGCGCACAGCATCAGGTGCACATCTCAATAGTTCATTACTCTTACCTAATAAGCGCGGCTTGGCTAAACTGCGTTCTCGACATGGAATGGTACAGCTCATAACTACCGAGATGGGTC
The DNA here is from genome assembly GCA_022593225.1 of Xylaria sp. FL0064. Taxonomy (NCBI): domain Eukaryota; kingdom Fungi; phylum Ascomycota; class Sordariomycetes; order Xylariales; family Xylariaceae; genus Xylaria; species Xylaria sp. FL0064. The sequence goes on along the minus strand of JAJKLE010000043.1, from coordinate 35,016 downwards.
TCCTGGAGCCTCAACGCGCTTGGCATCAGCTTGGTTTCCTCGTATTTCTCTAGTATGATGTCAAGCTGTCTAGACTCTGCTCTCCACATTGGAGACCCGGCGTCTTGGTATACCAAGCAACCTATAATCGCCGTTCTCCGGTTCCGCCACTATACGATCAGCAGCCTGTATTATAAAGACGATGGACTCCCGTTGCGCATCTGCTGATCTGTTGATATTTCCATCAACGCTTTACAATCTCTTTTTCCTTTTCACAAATTAAACTGCCAACTTTAACAATAACAATAACAATTATCTTAATACGTCCAATTCTCAACGCCACAATGTTCGCCAATGTTCTATCGCTTGTAGTCTTGGCTGGTGCCGCCATAGCATCGCCGTGCAAGCCTTCGACTACTACTCCCTCATACAGCACAACGCCTACCACATCGCCCAGCCCTACATCCACTGCCGTCGGCCCCAATGAACCCTTCGGCTTGATGGCTTTGCGCTCTGCTAGCCCTATTCACTTCGCTCGGTTCGGCGCTGCGCTAAGCTCCCTATTCCTCAATCTGCCCTCCCAGAACGCCACATGCGACGATCCCACCAACGATGACTATGCGACTTTTACTCTCTCTGAAGATGGCGGTCTGTACCTTTATTCAACGAGCGGTCCTCGTCAACAGCTCTTTGTTGACCGCTCCGGCATGGGCCAAGGCAAGCTCGGCTACACTACGGGTGACCAGCCTGGCCCTCACTACGGTGAACGCACTAAGTTCGCCGTCGATGAGACTAATCACTTGACATTCAATGGAGCCGGCTTCATCGCATGTCCGAACAGCATTGATGGTGCCTGGATCGTCTGGGTAGAGTCCGGTTTCCCGAACCCAGGTGGCAATTCGGGTTGCCTGGGACTCAGCGCTCTTGCTGTGAAGATTGCAGATTCACCCAACAGCTGCAGCTACACATAGTAAACGATCGGAATCAATAACACCGCGTTGGGAATTGAAAGTGTACAAAAAGCGTGGAGAAGTCATGAATCTATGAACTATTTGAATTTGTATAGGCCGGATTTGGGTTTGAACATATGGAAAGGGATACTGTCATATGAAAAGCACTCTTCTCCCAAGCTCGCATAGATACAGTGTCGGTATTGAGTAATTATTGGTAGAGTAATATATTTTGCATTATACCAGTGTGTTTTCAATCTGCTACTATGGTCTACATGCGCAACGCGATAAATAATGTCACGTTAATGTCTCTTACACTTCAGTGGAAAGCAAGGGAGGCTTTTGAAAGCACACTGTTGTATGGAAGCCTCCACGCTGACGGGAGATCACGTATGCGAGGCCCGGCGAATTGCATGACCTTTCGTATTCATATTCATCATATCATAGGCATGAAGCCGAATTGCAGGATGCCTCGGATAGTAGAATGAAGCTATTCAGAGACTGAGATGCGCGGCTAAACTTTGTCATGAAAGAGGTTTAGGTCCGTAGGACTCCTGTATATAGAAACTAGTTAGCCCTCCAAGGGACTGAGGGTCCTTTGGATGGCCAAGAGTCGTTGCGCTTATAGAATATTATTCTCATATTGTGTTAGGTAGATAATTGACACCTTAGTGTGTGCCTATAAGGCTAGGTCTATATACACGGGCTATCCCTCGGCTAGGGGCCATTCTGACCAATATACTTTCATGGCTACTGACCCCTTTCTACCTACCTGCTACGTGACTGTAGGGCTATCCCATTCACTCTGGGACAGATACGCCTGTCATATTGAGTCATTCTCCAAGCCCTGTATTCAGCCCTTGTGATACACACCTCACGGTTTTGAAGCACCCAGGTAGCCGGAGTGTACCCGTATCAGCCTATGAGGCGGGCTCACCTATTCCTTCGAGATTGAGGCTTGGCTATTCCGCGCGCTCGTTTGACATCACACTCGGCCGCTACAGTTAAAGTGAATATCATAAAGGCTAAATACAGGGCTTGGGAAACGACTCAATGTGAGAATGATATGCTATGAGTGCTTAAACCCTTTGACTATCCCGTAAACTCTCCTAGCCTCCTGGAAGGTCGGCCAATCCCTATCTGCACAGGATTACTACGACCTCAGACTCTTTTTCGAGGCCTGGCCGATGTCTCAGAAGTCGGGATAGCTTCATTTATTTCCCACCCGAAACCTTTGCCATACGGCTTCATACTCATGATATGATAAATAGGAATACGAAGGGTTGGTGCAGTTCGCGGAGGCCTGGCATAGGGGACTTCCCGTATGTGCGCAGGCTCCCGTACAACAGCCGCACAACAAGAAATGTATGCTGATCTAGATATTAGACGTAGAAAAAGTTGGGTGGCCCACACTGAGGATGTTTTCAGATAGTGGCGAGGTTGATGAGAGATATGTTTCCTATGCTCTAATAGAACTATCAGTTATTGCCCTTATCAAGGAGTCATCATGACAGAGCAGTGGACTTAGAACGCAACTAGGGGTAATCCCTCTTACATAGCTTACCTGAGTGGCCCGTGCACTCTTACCGCATTGGTGGCGCCCAATAGGCCGACGGGTACCCGTCGCTATAAAATTCGACGGGTCCCCGTCGTTCTTCCTAAATAGGTAAAGCTCTCCCGTTATCGGAATATCTCCCGCGTCGTCGCGTTTAAGAGGATCTTCTATATACGCGCACGCATCTTCGGATTAGTATTCCTATCTTGGCCCTTTTACAAGCTGTGGCATTCTGATTAAGAATGAATGTATCGCATGATCAAAACCCTGGGTTTCCCAACGACTGTCTTCCCCCTGAAGGTGAATACGAATCTCGAGATGCTGTATTTAAGGCGATCAACGCGTGGGCAGCCCCTAGAGGTTATGCGTTCATCAATGGGAGATCTACGAAAGAAAAAACCGGTAGACAAACAGTCACATACTTATGTGATCGACGTACCAAACCTCCAAACCCCTTACATACGCGCCAACGAAAGACAACCACTAGAGGGACGGGCTGTGAGTTCTCTGTTTTGGCTAAGGAATCCTTAGATAAGGGAACTTGGACTTTACGACATCGTCCTGATCAACGGTTTTCTTCCCATAATCACGAGCCTAGTCAACACTTATCGGCTCATCCAACCCACCGTATGCTTTCAGAAGAAGACATGTCTTGTTTAACGAGCCTTGTAAATTCGGGCATAGCTCCAAAGGACATCAGGACATATATACGCCAAAACACAAGCTCGATAGCAACGCAGCAAGATATTTATAATCGCATTGCAGATGCTAGGCGAGACGTTTCCGAAGGGCAGAGTACTATGAACGCACTCGCTAACCAGCTTGACAGAGAAGGTTTCTGGAACCGAATGCAATTAGGTTTAGATAACCGAGTAACAGCTGTCCTATTCGCCCATCCAGATTCGCTTGCATATCTTAAGTCCTACCCCGATACCTTGATCCTAGACTGTACTTATAAGACGAACAAATACGGAATGCCGCTCCTGGATATGATCGGAGTCGATGCTTGTCAACGCTCTTTCTGTATTGCGTTTGCATTTCTGAGTGGCGAAACTAAAGAGGATTTTTCTTGGGCTTTAGATCGTTTAAAGTCTTTATATAACGTTTGTAATGCTCGATTTCCCTCGGTTATTTTGACAGACCGCTGCATTGCTTGTATAAATGCTATTGGTAATTGCTTCCCTTCTGCTACATCGCTTCTATGTCTCTGGCATGCAAATAAAGCAGTTCTTCGTCACTGCCAGCCAACTTTTACCCGGCAACAGCATCAGCAAGGCCAACGACAGGAGCAGGAGCAAGAACAAGGACTTGAGGCTTGGAACATCTTTTATAAACATTGGCATCTAATTATGAAATCGCCTACCGAAGAAATATTTGACAAGCGCACCTCTGAGTTTATACAGAAATATCTTCCCACTCATCTCGAAGAGGTCAGATATATTAAAGAAAATTGGCTCGACTTATATAAAGAGAAGCTGGTTAAAGCTTGGGTCGATCAACACCCTCATTTCAATAATGTTGTTACTTCCCGTGTCGAAGGCATCCATGGGCTACTCAAAAGCCACCTTAAACGATCCACGTTAGATCTATTCGAAGCATGGAAAGCAATAAAGCAAGCGTTATCAAACCAGCTTGCAGAATTGAGATCCAACCAAGCTAAACAGCAGAGCCGGGCGCCAATCGAACTTTCAGGACCACTATATGCTACAGTACGTGGTTGGGTATCACACGAGGCTCTAAGAAAAGTTGAGGAGCAACGGAAGCTTCTAACAAGAAGTAACCCTCCTTTATTGCCACACTGTACTGGTACCTTCTCTCGGTCTCAAGGGCTTCCGTGTGCCCACAAGCTAGAGGCTTTATTGGTGCAAGATCGGGCCCTCCAGCTTCAAGATTTCCATTCACACTGGCATCTAGTCCGTCACAGTACAGCACCATTACTCCTTGAACCTCGCCAACAAATCGACCCGCTTGCGGCCACTTCGTCGTTACCCCGGTCAAGCATTCGACGGGAACTTAGCAGGTTCGAGATCGTTGAGGTAGCAATAGCATCTAAAACACCGTCTATTTGCAGCAAATGCCATGCATTAGGTCATGCAAGAAACTCCAAACTTTGCCCTCTAAGGTACGCAGAACTAAGATTCCAGCCAACTGCAAGCCCAGGACAGCTGCAAAAGGAACAAAATTCAACTGCAGAGGCATCAATGCTTATAGAACAAGAGAAATCAACTATTTCTCCGGAGCCAACCTTGCAAGCAACCACATCTATCGAGCCATCCACTCAGGTCTCTACAGATACCATATCTCGGTTACCTACCCCATCTGCTCGTTCACTATCGCCGATACTACATCAAGCTCAGCCGCTAAACTATGACGATCCAAGGGAGATTTACCAGAGATATGTTGCGGCGAGAGATACTTGGTATAAGAGCCAGCCTCCTGGAACTTATGTAAACAATCAACGGTATCGAAAGGCAATGGGCTTGCCACTACGGTATAATAAAGCCAGCTATGAGTGGTGCGTCAACTTCAAACAAATGACTCAGCATTGCAATACTTCAACAGGCCTAAGAGACTGGACACGAGAAGAGATGATGGCTTATCTAGACTGGGACAAGGCAGAAAATGATCGTGTTAATATTCAAGTGGCTTTAGAGTCAGGAAACGGTTTATCTAATAGGAAAGGTATGAGTGGGCTTTTGAAAAGAGCAGAGCAAGATCATGAAGAACAACAAGCTCTTCATTCGGCTAGAGAGAAGGGAGGTGATTGTATCGTAGTTCAGTCATAAAGATAATTGGATTTGACTACGATCTTACCAATTGATGTTCCGATAACGGGAGAGCTTTACCTATTTAGGAAGAACGACGGGGACCCGTCGAATTTTATAGCGACGGGTACCCGTCGGCCTATTGGGCGCCCGCATTGGTACCTAGGTACTCACTTGGACCCATGTTATCGATAGCGATCGACAGCGAACCTCGTGATCGAGCCGCCGACAAGAACAATGATACATTTACCTTTTTCCGTCTTAAGGCTAGCACCGAGCTTACATCTCCTAGAGGCTCGGGAGTAATTTTTTTTTTTCTGCAAAAAAAAAGCATTTATAATCCCATTAATAAAACTCTAGCTATTCGCGGCGCGATCACCTAGTACCAAAGATAGCTTTGGATCTCAATATAATGGAAGGGGGGAATGTGAAGTAGAAATGCACGGACCTCTTATGTAAGCAGGGGTGAGTGCTTTCAGTGGGTGTGTATGGCTTCACCTGCACCGGGACGCGACCGCCTCAATTCCAACCTACACCTCCTGCCCTTCTCTGCACACCCTAGGGTGATCCTTCCGCCGTTCCAGTTCTGCCCACCAAGTTGTCTGGTACATGCAGTCTCGTCCCTCTTCCAAATCCAAACCGAAAAGCAAACGCGTCCTCCTACTACTTATTTTCTACGTTCCACCTGCTACCTCCAAGTTTCTCACGCCATGTGTGATCGCAGCCCATTGTCAGACTCTGGTCATAACTAATCCCTTCAGACCATTGTCACTAAAAATATACCTGCACAAAACACCCTGCGACAACGCCTTTTACTATCATACTTTTGCTACTTCTCACATTCTACTGCTTTCTGTCATAGACGGCCACCACCTGACACTCACATACACTCAGTCATTATGATGTCATCCGAGGACATTCCGTTCGGCCTTGCCGCTCAGAGCGGGTGTCCTGTCTGTTCCCAATACCTGCCTGCACAGACGGAGCTGCTTCTATGCAGTGGCTGTAAAGTCGTTCGTTATTGTGGTGTTGAGCATCAGAAGAAGCATCGTTCAAAGCACAAGGCGGCATGCACTTCCATCGTCAAGTCCCGGACGAAACTTGAGCAAGAGGAGGCCGCACTTCGAGCTCATCCAGGCGACTTCTTCTTGCCGAGCAACGTTTTTGAGAACGGCGTGGGCAGGTTCTGGGGTTTGTTTGAGACCCGCCTCTACATGAGGGCCCGATTCGCAGCTGCCGACGCTCTACTTCAGATTGATACGATCAGAGCCGTCGAGAAGGCTTTAGCTCACTTTCAGGACATGCTCCGCCTCTGTCGGTCCGACAATATGGGTGTCCGAGATATCGTTCCTGGCCTCTTACGTCGCCTGGGGCGAGAGCAAGAATGCTACGACTTTCTGAAGTGGTGGGCTGTCATCGACGATGAGCACCACTACAACGGACGCTATAACTGGGGCGACCCAAGTCTGCCATATCTTGACATCCGCGGAGCCGATGCGTTTGAAGCAGTGTATGCTTCTGCTCGCCACTTGAGTCTCAGCCAACTTGTCATACTTGCGCTCCTGAAGCTGCGTTTATACCTCGACATCGAGCCTCATGGTCCGGAATACATGGATTTTGGTGCCCCTTGGCCCCCTCCTTCCTCGGAGTTCATGCAGCCGATTGGTGAAATTGTCCAGAAGAAAGTCGGAGCAATCACGGCTTTAGATGTGCCGGATATCTCCAAGTCACTCAAAGATCAATATCAGGCTTTATTTCGAATGGTGCACGAGAAGAACCCATATTTTTGGGAAGCCTTGGTGGATGCATCGGAAGACAATCCATTCTTGCCCTCAGCGTATACCGTCGGTTCCGCTGAGGAGGCAAATTTGGGCGTCCATCAGTGCCAGAAAGCCTGGGATGACAGTTATGATGCCATCATAATGATTGAAACGGAGATTGGTAACTTGACTGAGGTATACCAAGGCCCAGCTGCTCCATCAGATGGCGTGAATACTAGCGAAGTCGCGGTAAACTCGGAGAGACGAAGAGGTTCTGGCAGAGCATTCCCATCCAAGTTCTGTGCATTCACAACCAACACACCCCCAGAGGATCTGTTCCCTTCTTCACGAACGGGCCAAGATGAGATGTATCATTTCGTTCATTGCAACGATCAGAAAAAAGCTCTCGCATACGCTGACGGCGCATGTTCAGACAATGGACAACAGAACCCACAGGCAGCCTGGGTAGCGATACTTCGTCCACGCATTCGTAACAATACCCGTCCGTCCATACTATCGGGTCGACTGGAACTCAAGGGTCCTTTTGGGGACGAGAGTGTAGCAACCAGCAATCGGGCTGAGCTTCGGGCAGCCATAGCTATCTTGCGTTGCAATGACTGGCGAGGTGATGGGTTCACTAGTGTTGTTATTGCAACGGATTCATCTTATCTGGTCGATGGTGCTACTGAGTGGGTGAAAAGCTGGGTTCGGAACGGTTGGAAGACGCGAAGTGGCGGTCCTGTCCAGAATCAAGACTTGTGGGAGCTTTTGCTCGGCGAAGTGTAAAGAGAAGGGCCTGGAAGTTGAACTTTGGAAGATCCCCAGAGAGATGAATGTGTTTACTGACACATTGGCGAAAGAAGCAATCCACAAAGGGCCAGCTCCAAGCGACTTCGAGAATGTAAGACTTGACTCTTCAGCGGCTAGTACCAGAACCCCAGGTGAGAGTCGTGTTCTTTGCCTATGCTTAGAGTATGAGAGCATGTTCAACGACATCTATGCAAGACTCATCTCAAAGATCACCGCCAAGGCCCGAATGGACCGAGCCAAAACTCAAAAGGCTGCCTTGGATATGCTCACTCAGAAGCCTGCGCCATCGGTAATTTTCGTCACTGATGGAGGGGTCGCGAACCACATGAAGGTTTGGGAGCGCATCATTGATTCTCTTCGTGGAGGATCGACAGTGGTACTTGCAGCGTGCTTCAGTTCATTTGTAAACGAAGGCCAATTTAATCGTTGCTTTCGCAAGATTGGTCTGCCCTGGAAAAGAGGGGATTACTATCGAACAAACGTCAGTCTGCGTCCAGGAGTTGTCGATGATCGTCTGAAGAGACAGCTTTTCCCCACATATAGCCAGAAGGCCCTTTATGTTCAGGGGGTGGCTAGATCGGATGTGTGGTACGCTGGTGAGCAGGATGAGGTGGCTGTGGCTTTTACGAAAGTTGGGAATGGTATGCTCGGTTATGTAGGAGATGTGAACGGCGAAGATGGCTCTGAAGCGGTGGTTCTTGCTATGCTTGGGCTTCTGAACTGAACAATAAAGTGCTTGAGTGAAGAAATTGAACAAATAGTATTTAGTGAACCCTTGATGCCGTCTAAGGTTCTGGCGGTCCTCTAGTAGTTAACAAGAAGATAGTCTGAAGCAACGTAATGACCACGTCGGTCTCTGTCGAGATGGATTTGATAAACCGACCCTTGTTCAGCTTTTCTATCTCTATTCTGTTCATCTCAAAAACAGCCCAGATTCTCATACGCCATGATTACCTACAGTGCGCTGCTAATTTTTTTATTTATCGATTGGTTATGACGACTGTGAGGTGAGATGGGTTTCCGTCGTCAGGCGCCAACTCCTTTTGCTGGAGTTATAACTGCACCCGAGTGGTGGCTCTACCAAATATTAGGGATGGCTACATTAGCACATGTGACGAGAGTAACTTGTCTCTGTTAATCAGAAGTTATATGGAGTCAAGTCCACTTCTCTTCGTGGCGGAATGAGTTATAGGTAAGTTAGAGAGCATCAATTAGCGCAGGCCCGAAGAAACAAGCAGAGTACATAGCGATCGATCTGGCATTGCATTAGCGATGTATTATAAGATCTCGTCACGTATAACCTGCTTTATGAAGAAGCGCATATGTTAAGGTGCGAATTCTATGTCTGGGACTGCTTAATTTGCAAGGTTCAATCACACACTGGATCCTGGTGTAGATTAGTTCGAAAGTGAAGTGAAGGTACCATATGTCATAGCGTATTATGCTTGTTGATTTCTCAATTACTTCGTACACATAAGGAAATAGATAAGCCGTATTGTTTCGATAAGGATTAAGGATTTGTTCCCGTTAGTAATTCTTTAGTTCATGATAGGTGAGTATATATAGCGCGGGACCCAGCGTTGCTGTGCCGCACTGAGTAGCGCAAAGGCTGGTAACAGGGTTTGAAAGTAAGGCGTTGAACAACAAAGTTCCACGACCGCAAGGTCAATTGTTCATCTGGAGGCTCTCCGTATCTGGTCCAGAATTCTAAGTCTGGGGCTTCATCTCGGCCCTCGGTGATCTTAGAATACCGAGGACTGAATAGCTTCATTGAGTCTGAGGCGACATACCAACCGTCGCCATCCTTTTACGAAACTGGACATATCCATGTCATGATTGTTTATATATATTCTCGTAGTGTCCCTCTGCATCGATTCAAGTATGTCTTTCACAGCATTCCATCTACATCTACTTCATACTTCTTTCTATTCATTCACCGCCTGGTAACCATTTATCTTACATACCCCTGACGTTGATAAACCACACAACACGACATTATGGCAGCACCGCAACCTTCATACACGAAAGTAACCCATTCGGCCACCTACCCTGCCATTGATCCTAGTCAGCCAAGTCTCACGACAGCCGGAAAGGTTGTGGTGATAACCGGCGCATCAGGCGGCATCGGCCGAGGAGCTTCTTCGTCGTTCGCCGCGTCAAAACCGCGGGCGCTAATCCTTCTGGGCCGCCGCTCTGATGCCCTCAACGAAACGGCAGCGTCCGCCAAGGCGGCATTTAAGAAGCTCGTAGTCCAGACTCACCAAGTCGACCTGTGCGACACGTCAGAGCTGCGCCGAGTCATGAATGGCGTGGCTACTGAGTTCGGCGGCATTGACATACTCGTCCATTGCGCCGGTGTCCTGGCCCCCGTCGTCCCCTTACTCGATGCAGATCCGGCCACCTTCCTCGACGGCTACAAGACGACTGTTGTTGGCACGCTGAACGTGGCGCAAGCTGTGGTGCTTGCCAACAAGGACTCAAGAGAGATCACCTTCATCAATCTCACGACAGCGGGGATCCTGTTTCCCCCCTTCCGCGGCATGGGCGCCTACGTGAGCAGCAAGATGGCGGCCGTCAAGCTGCTGCAAGCTTTCGCGGCGGAGAACAGCCAGGTGCGCCTTCACAACGTGCATCCGGGCTTTCTTGATACTGCAATGTCCACTCAGCTGAACAAGACGACGAAACTGCCATTCAGCTTTGACGATAGTGAGTATTCGTACAAACCCACTACCTTTCATCACCGTACGAGGCTAACACATTGATCTTCCTCCCCGTAGTGTCCCTACCGGCCGACTTCCTCGTATGGATTGCCTCGCCTGAGGCAAGATTCCTACACAACAAGCTGGTATTTGCGGCTTGGGATGTGGAGGAGCTGAAGAGCCGACAGAAGGAAATAGTCGGTGGCCCACCGGGAACCGGGGAGCTCTGGATTGGTTTCCAGGGATTTCCCCGATACATTGGGGGCCAGCTCTTACCCGCTGCTTAAGACTTCATGTATTTGAGGCTCCAGCTGGTATAGCTAAATACAATTTGTCTAGGAGCGTTTGTATATTCATACATAGTACCTTCGTAGGTGGGAAAAGTGTAGTAGCGGAGGGAAAACCCAGGCGCGCGACGCGAGGTAGCCCCTTAAAAGGGGCTGCCAAGGCCACGCTAGCCTAGTCAGTGAATAGAACTCAGCATCAAGAACCATCATCAGGTAACCCTATGTTATTCATCCTGAACCCTCTCCTAATACCCATCCTATCTTCGATGAACTGAGGTGTCCCTTTATTTGCCTAACCACGTAACAAAATCTTGAACGGTATCATGCTCCAGAAAAGCGGACGCTTGAATGTCAATCCCAAACTCACTTCGGATCTTGCCGGCTAGCGCAAGCGGACATCAGCGAATCTACGCCCAGGTCAGTAAACGCGGCCTCACCAGTCAAATCCTCTGGATCCAGCCCTATTTCCTCCGCAATTAACCGGAGGCAGGATGCCACGCGGGCATTGCTTCCGCCATCATTCGCGGGTGGTATCTCCTGAGTGACCGGTACCACCGGAGTGACCGTTGTAGATGATATTTCATGCATTATGTCAGCCTGATCATTCCCACGTGATGTGTGAATAACGATCGGGGCAGGGGCCTGGAACTGGACAGATTCATGGGTAGCGGCGAAGGGATTTGGTATTTGTTGAGATCGAGTATGGTTCCCGTCGATGTCGATTTCGGCGACAGCTTTTCCATGACTTCGACCTTGAAGAAGGGGTTTCTGGGCGAGTTGCTTGCGTCGCGGAAACATGACAGACATCAAGGAGCGCGGAACACGCTTAAACTTGATCCCGGCACATACGCCCACGACCCTTTCTTCACGGAGAAGATATATGTCGCCTATCCAGACTCCTGGCTCCGCTGGCAGGGCGAACATTCGCACGTAGTTTCGATAAACGACATCCGGACCGGGCTTCAGCGACTCCGCAAGTCGCAAGGAACGCCACCCGGATGTGATATAAAAGAAGTCGTGGCAAGACTCTGTCTCCCCGGGCCCGTCGCCATTTACCACACCAAGGCTATTCATAACGAATCCAGCCAGCTGGAACACGCTGTCAATCCAATACGGAGGCGTATGCCAAGTACCATGGCATTCAACGTCGAGTATGACGTCGGAGGTAGCTTCCTGAGACTCTTCGGCTAAAGCGACGCGCTGCATGCCGCGATACCGAGGTCCATACTCAACCACATTTGCGAAAAGGCGGTAGGTGGCATTACGGGCGAGTCTGCTTACCCTGTTGCTATCCGAGGAATCCCCTACTCCAGTAGCCGCTTTCCACAATGCCTCAGCGCGTGTTGCGACAAGATGGGAAGCTGCTTGCCATTCAGCTTGCCATATCTGGAGGTCTTCGTAGCAGACTGTCGCACTCGCAAATTCCTTTCTATCTGGGCGTCGAGTTTCACCATTCTGTGCGGTGTATAAGCTTATTTGCGTTTTCTTCTGCGAGACGTCTAAGACTCCTTCGATGAGAATGAATTGAGCCGGCGGCTGAGACGAAGACAGTGATTCCTCTTCGGGCAACACCTGTGCCTCGACTACTTCCATATTGTGAATATTTATATGCTGCGTGCTGGCATTCGGGAACATGTGTTTAAACAAGTAGTCACCCATAGTGAACATAATGTCTGCCATTGTACTCTGTCATAAGTTGTTGTTAACCCTACGCTCAGCACACAATGGGTAGGATAGTAGGGAGGTCAGAGCCAACGGGGCGACATACGCCGGTCACGACACTTCTACCATTGATACGGTGCGCATCCGCTGACGCTGCTAAGTCGGGGTGAGCCAGGTTGGTGAGGGCGGTCACATGTCACATTGACTTCCCAAATCTCTCAGACCCAATTTGTTGCACCGACGACGTGAGAAAAGGAAGAGTTATAGTTCCCCTGCGATCAGTTCCTCCACGCTGAGTATGTGCTTTATCCAATGTCCAGGTCCCCTCGTAGGGGATCCAATAGTTCTTATTGTTCCACTGGTACGAGTCCAGTTCAAGCAGCCGATAGGGTGTTTCATGTGGCGCAAAGTACTCGTTCCATTTGTCATCATAACCTTGACAGTGCAACGCTGCCAAACTTTTCGTCAATGTCGCTAATGTGTCGTCATCTCGTCGCATGGACACTAAAGTCTGAGACGACGCAACTAGTAAATGACCGCGGATGAAAGATGTACAGACAGGATGGGGCCCTATGTCGATCCATGCAGAGTTTGTATCAACCACGCCATCCCTCACGGCGGCATCGAGGGCAGTTACGAAGTCAACAGGTTCGCGGGTGGCGCGCCGCAGATATGTCTCGTTAATCATGCCGCCTCGAGAGACGCACTGTCTAAGGAGTGGAGATATGATGGGAACCGAAGAGTCTTTGAACGCTACGCGTCGTGCCGCTTGTTCGAAGTCATTGAGTAGAGGCTCCATTTGTGCTGAGTGGAAAGCAAAGAGAGTATCGAGCAGAGCAGCCCGCAGACTAACATCTGTCCTTCGTAGCATCTCTTGCAGCGAACCCATATCAGCTCGCTTGCCACTGAGGACAGTGTCTTCAAGCCCATTCAGGCAGGAGACTTCATAAGGGTAGTTTGAGTCGCTCGCCCGACATATCTGAGCTATGCGGGCGGCTGAAGCACCTCTCGCTGACAACATGGCATGAGTGCCGACTTGGCAGGTAGCTATCATGAGCTCAGCTCTCTTGCCATCAAATAGAGGGCATCTGCCGCCGACAGAACCCCGGCTGTGACCAGTGCGGCGTATTCTCCAATGCTATGTCCGATCACCACGCCCGGTGTAATTCCGAGCAGTCTCCAATACTGTGTTAAGGCGATCTGCAGCACCACCAGCGCGAGTTGAGTGACTATGATGCTCTCGGCCTCTTCTTCCGCCGTGCTCGTCTTGTCGCTTTCGAGCGAGATGATAGTTTCTGTAAACCTGTCCCCACTAACGCTACTGCTCGTAGAGCAAAGTCTTCGAAACGGCGCCATCGGCATGAACTACACCGCCAGAAATAGCAGCAAGGACAGAAGGAAAGCCCAGCTTACGTACGACACGGTGGAATTGGAGGACCTGGTTACGAAAATCCGGTGCCTGTTCAAATAGTCGGGCCGCAGCGCCCTGGGAAAGACTGCCTTGACCCGAAAAGGCGAACACGATAACCTTTTGCTTGGTCAAAGAAACGTGTTTTGCGTGTGCGTCCAGGTCATCCGTCGCAGCTTTCAGAGACTTCCAAAGTTGAGTGGTGCTGGTGACAGAAAAAGCAATGCGTATGTGATGGTGAATCCGCCGTGCACAAGTCGTGTAAGCCAGATCTGTCAGTTTTGTCTCCGGGTGAGCGTCGAGGTAACGGATCAGGACATCGACGTTGCCCCGAAGGGAGGCCTTGCTCTTAGCGGAGACGCATATCACCTGGGAAGTGGCCGTTCTTAGACTCGGGCTGCCATTGCTTCGCGATCGTGGCGACGGAGCGTCTTCGAGTAATAGTGTTGTATTGCCGCCGTGGGCACCGAAGCTGTTGACAACAGAGTATCGTTTCGCGCCAGGCGAAACGGGGAGCCAAGGTCTATTTTCAAAAACTACTCCGGCATTCCGATCGGTCAGATTCCGAGCCACTACGGGGTTCATCCCCGTCTTGATACCCACATGGCGTGGTATTATACTGTAACGATACATCAAAAGCACTTTAATCAAAGACGCAATTCCTGCTGCCGCCTCTCCATAGCCGACATTAGATTTGACACCTCCCAGATATAGTCGCTGCTCCGGGCGCAGGCGCCGTCCTGTAGGGGCAAAGAAGCTGAGCACCGACTTTGATTCTACGGCATCCCCTACCTGGAATTGATTATTACCGTGTTAACTTTTCGGTTCACTCGTCTGATAGGAACTGAAAATACGAAGACTTACCTAAGTTCCTGTTCCATGTAGCTCGATGAAACTCACATCGAAAGGACTTGTACCGGCCTTGTCCATTACTCGCCTGTAGTTGGCTATCTGCGCGCCCACATGTGGCTGTGTAATGGAAGCGCTCTCAGCCGAGTGATTCGTGTTGCCAGACAATATTGTCGCCAAGATATTGTCGTTATCAGCCAAAGCATCCTCAAGACGTTTGATCACGACGGAACCAACACCGTCGCCGCGACAGTAGCTATCAGCTTCAACATCCCACACCTTACATTGTCCTGTCTTAGACAAGAAATGCCCCTTGGTTAACATACAGTAGATATCTGGGTTGGTCTTCGAAGCATATAAGAATTAGCATATTGTTTTGATAGACGTCTTACTCGGTCCTTAGACTCACAATAACATTGAGACCTCCAGCTACAACCATATCAGCCCCACCAGCCCATAGTGCTGCACAGGCCTCGTGAACCGCAGCCAGGCCGCTCGAGCAAGCCGTATCAACATTGAGACTAGGACCCTGGAAATTGAAGAAGTAGTTGATCCGGCCATTGCCGAAGGCTCTCACAGTACCGAGAGTCCCATACGTGCCGATTCTCTGACCAGCGTTGACTTCTCGGTAGTCGTCACTGGCTTGTCCGTAATAGGTTCCCACGCGGGAGACATGCGAGGATGGGGTTCGTCCGGGCACGAAGCCGGCCATCTCTAGAGCCTCGTAAGCAGTAACTAGCGCAAGGCGTTGCATGGGGTCTGTCTGTTCGGTCTACTCTCCCACAAGAGACTTGTTAGCCGATATCACATAGGATGAATAGCAGAAGATTAAAGTGAACAGTCCCCTCACCTCACGCGGAGACATATTGAAGAAAGCGGCGTCAAAGAAACCCGGGTTGTCTATAAAGTTGCCGAATCGTGTTCCGATGGCGTTTTCCGTCTTCCCGGTCGGATCGAAATGCGCCTCGACGTCGAACCTGTCTGGAGGTACGATGGTATGGGTGTCCTTGCCATCCATAAGGAGCTCCGAAAATTGCTGGGGGCTGTTGGCGCCCCCGGGCATGCGGCATGCCATACCGATAATAGCCAGTTTCGAGTTTTGAGGAAGACATGGCTTCGTATTCAGCTGGCCTGAGACGCTTTCGTCCCGTGTAGCCCAGTCAAGCAAGTCCTTCTGTCGCACATTTAGAAAAGAGAGTTTCTTCGTAATATTATCGATAGTCGTGTTAGAGATTTGGGTCATCCGGTAATGAAAAATATGGCATGATGATACTACCGAGCGTGTTGATGATTCCTCCGAAACGACCCTCGCGATGCCCTCGGCTATTCTGTCAAAGTATAATGACTTAGTCAAGGCTTCGGCGCACATGGCTTTGATCAAATGGTACGCGTCAGTGGCTGAGAAGGGATCTCCAGTATATGGCGATATCAGCGGCCGCTGCACAGGGCGAGAGGCCCATGTCTTCCTCACACATGCTGAGTCGAGGATGGCGCTAATGTCCTCGGCATCGTATACGTTAGGTACATGGCATAGCCCTCCGGCACAAGAAGACACTCTCCAAAGTACCACGCAAGGGAGTGTCCTTCAATTCATCCCAGTGAGAAGCAAGAGCCAGGACATCGTGGAAGGGTAGAACAAGATCTCGGAGTGGCCGAGGCAGCTTCTGGACTTCCTGCTTCAGTACCGAAGCACATTACAGCAAGAAACGAGCGAGTTGTACATAATGCGGTGTCTTGGCATATCGATGAAGCTTGCGCAGCAAGTCTTGCAGCTCGCCGCTCGGAACTTCATGGCTGAACAGGATGAGTTTGACTGTTTGACCGGAGTCCATGTCGCTTTTAGCTTGTTGGTTATTATAGGACACGGAAGGAGCTGTGCCCGAATCATCCCTCATTGTCAAAGTTGGTCAGGTACACCTTCCTCTATATTTCCTAGAGACGGGCGGAGCATGGACTATATTATAGTAAATGCGAACCGATCTTCCTAAATCATGCTGAGACAAAAAGAGATGGACAATAATATAAGTTGAGTAATCTCAAAATAAACGTTGACTAGGATCGAGGGCCTTATCCTAGCATGTAAAGAGCATCCCCATGGTCACTTATTCCCGGGCCACGAAATGGTGGATCGCATTGCCGTCGTCTAGCAGTCCTCTTATGTTGCAGTGCCATCAATTAGCTATAGATTTCGAATATCACGTCAATGCTTACATATCAGATACGGATCACACCGAATTGAGTATGAGTCCACAGCAAATTCTATGGAAAGTATCATTACCTTTTACTCTATATTTACCGGCCACTCGGCGAGATTCTTTAGCCGTCAAATGTGTTGGTATGTATTCTTAGGTTTCTAGAGTTCGGTGGACACCAGCCCATGGCACATCACTTGCCTTAGAGTTCATCTAGAACTAAGGCCAGAGCATACAACGAAAGTTGATGCATAGATATTAGGTCAATGGTAGCTATTCTGCATAAGCATGCACGTAGGGCCCCTGATTTAAGACAGGGGAGATGATGGTTTTATGTCAAACCTGGGAGCGTTTTTAGACTTATATGATTTCGTCTATCTACCGCGGCTCTCGCTAGGCCTCTAAGAATATTGTTGTCCTGATCCAACCCATGATAGAATGATTCTTAGTAACATTCAAATATTTCGGGGGAAAGTCCTCTGCAACCCTTTTTCTATGAACTGTCAAAAAGATCGGGCCTTTTAGCACGTCGCAATTTGATGATTAGTGTCGTGCAATGCCTACCTTATTACCGTCACAGGTAAGGTCGCTCGCTTAAGATAGGGGATCATGAAGTGTGGCTAATATGTGGCGCAGTCACTCCTTTCCATGAGCGGTATTGAGAACCAAATTATCTCTCTAACAGACTCCAGATATTTGGGTTGGCTGATCCAGGCCCTGCTATGCCACGTTTTACTTATACCAAGCAGGCATTAGGTAGTGAACGATCATGAAACATGACGTCATGCTGAACTGAACTGTGATCTAGTTGTATCGTGGCATCGTTGCAAGACTAGATATTGCAGTCGCGCTCTTATCATTAGTCGAACAGTATGAAAGAAAGGCTTAATTGCTAACTTCAGCGTTCTATGAATGCTCCATTAGTAAGCTAAAGAATACTTCTTCGCTTGATATAGTCTACAGCTTCCGCTGCGCATCTCACGCTCAGTACCGGTCGTGAACTTTGAAGGCAGCTCTGGCATCAGCCATAACGCCGTGACTAGTATAAGATGACATCCCTGTGGAGCCACAGTATGCGCGTTGAGCTGGATGTTGCCTCCGCTTTGTGATGGTAATGCTGAGAATAACTCAAGCAAGTGCTGGGAAACCACTGACTTGTTTGACTTGACAACTAGACCCTAAGGGAATAATTCGTCATGCTTATTCCCAGATCCCGATTCGCCTGTAATTAGCAAGTGAGAACTTCGTCGTTTCTATCTATGAAGCCCCACTAGCATGCTCTTGAGTAGGTTCGTTGTATATCACGTTATAACATAGGGTGACAACTACAACATAATCTCATCGGGCGCAACACGTTTTTATTGCTCGGCAAACCCATGTGTAGTTGCTATACTGGCTCCCCGAATGATACCAAATAAGACCCTGTACTGGGATTGAGCTGTTTGGCACATCATCTGTGTATGTCCAGGTAGTTCGAGGGGTATATCATACCTTGCAATGTCCTTATCTATCTTAGGGTAGGGGCATAACACCATCTTAGTGCACTCTGCATGATGAGATATCCTCCCGAGGACAGTCTTGATCGTTCAGCCAACTCTTGTCTACAGTATGAATAAGGTATTTTCAGTTCCTTGACTCCCATCTTCATTGATGCGAAACCATGAAAGACTCTCTGCTTGAACAGGCGCATGTACATGGTTACTATCTAACACCTGCCTTCAAGGTTTGTTGAAAGGATTGTGTTGTTGGTGCTTTCTTTTGAAGACACTTGGTCACAAGGCACGAATTATAGATGGAGAGCGTCATAGTTGAAGAACGTCAGCATCGAAAGGAACCCCAGCGCCTTATTATCGTCACCGATGCCGTCCAACTTCTTTTCCCTCATTAGTCAGCACTTGCGTGGTAGTATACTTGTTGCCTGCCTTTGGTAGTGCGCATTTCTTCTAGCTACTTTAGCCACCGCTAAATATTAGGATTCCTAACCGTCTGCAGACATATGCGATTTCGCGTTCGTCTTCATACCCATTTCGACAGCCCGGACTATTCCGGTATCGCTCAAAGTAATGCCGTGTGGGGGAAGATTTGGAGTAAGCTCCGTCCCGCTGCTCCGGTACTCTCGAAATTTTGGAGCACTTGTCTTATCGCAATCGTTCTGATGGTGTGGTTGGCGGACCAGAATGTACGGCTCTTCGTTCGGTGAATTACTATCCAAGTGCACAAAACTACTCTCCGTAAAGTAGAATCTATGCCTCATGTGTACAACTGTATCATGGTCGATTATTTCCGCGGGCTGGTTCCCGCCGGGTTTCGAGCCGAACTTCTCCCTGCCCATCCCCGCTATCTCATGCCATGAGGATCTATGTAGCATGTGCCTGGAATATATACTAAAACAGTCGATTTAGTACGCCTATTCAAGTACCGGCTAAGACACAACATTGCCAGCTGTTGCAGATCAGTCTTGGCAACCACAGTTAAGGAGTCCGCTAACGCGATGTCAACTGCCTACTTGGGCCAGGGGGCTGACCAGGATGGGGTCAACTACCTAGACTAGGTAGGTAGTAGAAACTAGCTAATCGATGGAGATGTTTCGCGCCAATGTCACATGCCTTGCCAGGCTATGTGGTCCATGCGACGACTACTATTCTTGAATACTGCTTATATTCCCATAAACCTCTAATCAAAAATGTGTCGCCAGTTGTCTTGGGCTGGATCCCTGCTTCCCCTACTTTGATGAATTCATACGACCTCGTCCAGTCATGAGGATTAAAGTCTGTTTGACTATTTCTGGGCAACAGGTCCTCAGCACAATGCTACGTTGCACTTCGTTGACTACCGCCAACTTATGGCATGTTGGCCACACTACGTACTCTATTGATAAGGCCATGTGAACCATCACCTGCCAAATAAGTCTCATACTACCTAATAACTTAGCAATCCCATGCGTGGTTGAATAGTGAGACAATGGGTAAGGCGGCTGAAGCTGTGCAACATATAAGTACATGCTGTACGCCCGACTACGAACAAATAGATTCTAGGAGCATCGTGTTGAACTAGTTAATCTTCCAGCATCGGCATTCATCGCTTGTCGACTCTTTTCAAACAATGACACGTCTTCTAGATGCCGCAGGTCTTGTCCTGTTACCCGCCGTGGTGTCAACTCTACTTGGTGCCCTGCCGGCACTGGCTCAGGACACATGTGCTACTAAGGGTAAGCCGGCGGGCAAGGTTCTCCAAGGGTACTGGGAGAACTGGGACGGATCGTCCAACGGAGTCCACCCCGGGTTCGGCTGGACGCCGATCAACAACCCTGAAATCCAAGATCACGGATACAATGTCATACAGGCGGCCTTTCCCGTCATCCTGCCAGACGGTACGGCAGAATGGGCGGATGGCATAGACACTGGCGTTAAAGTTGCCACTCCCGCCGAGATGTGTGCTGCCAAAGCAGCCGGCGCCACGATTATGCTGTCTATCGGAGGTGCCACAGCAGCTATTGACCTCTCATCGAGCGCTGTCGCCGATAAGTTCATCTCGACCATTGTCCCAATCCTGAAACAGTACAACTTTGACGGCCTTGACATCGACATCGAATCTGGTTTGACCGGAAGCGGCGACATCAACACGCTGTCTACATCTCAATCAAATCTTATCCGCATTATCGATGGCGTTCTTGCCCAGATGCCTAGCAACTTTGGTCTGACCATGGCGCCTGAGACGGCGTATGTCACGGGTGGTTCTGTGACTTACGGATCTATCTGGGGATCCTACCTTCCTATCATCAAGAAGTACGTCGACAATGGTCGCTTGTGGTGGCTGAACATGCAATACTACAATGGCGAAATGTACGGCTGCTCGGGCGACTCATATGCAGCCGGCACTGTCGAAGGTTTTATTGCCCAGACCGATTGTTTGAACAACGGTTTGACTGTCCAGGGCACCACAATCAAACTTCCATATGACATGCAGGTCCCTGGTCTACCCGCACAATCAGGGGCTGGCGGTGGTTATATGACTCCCGACCTGGTTGGACAGGCCTGGGATCACTACAACGGGGCACTCAAGGGCCTGATGACTTGGTCGATCAACTGGGATGGGTCGAAAGACTGGACTTTTGCTGACAACCTCGTGGGAAGAATCCCCTAAGCGTTGAAGTTCACGTCACTCTTAAATCTTCTACTGTATATAGTTATGTGATATCCAATTATAGAAATTCAAACAGCCTGGTCACCAGGCATTTTGGCATTCTTTCAGCTCCCCCGCCCTTTAGGGGTTACCGCCCTCCCGCTCATGCTCTCCCGTATAGATAAATGCCACGGCGGTCTTGAGACTTACCGATAAGCTATCGTGACGCAAAAAGTCATGTTGAGTAATATCTCAGACTGCTGAGACTACCTAGGTAGTCATGGTCTTAGCCAATCAGAATAATGTCCTGCGAGCCAGAACCGAACTTCGGTGTTCTGCCGGATTCGAGGGCTGGTGGTTCTTTCTTATACCCGGGCGCTTAATATGGACTATTAGATTCATAGACAGATACACATCTCTTGTCAAGCTGATCAACTAGCACTGATCTTCCGCTTTATTTATCATAGTAACATGATCATTTTGTTGAAATGACGAAAGCTGCCAACCACTTCTCTTACCCAATCCGTCTGAGAACCCTCAGGCATCCATCTAACCATCGACGACATATAAACAGGATATATAATAACAGCCTGCACGTCCCTTTCCCGGTCTGTCAAAGCACTACTCAGAATCTCTAAAATTTGGAACACTCCTGTGATATAGTATCGGATGCTTGGGGCGAGGCAACAAAGCAACAGGTACAGGCCTCGTGGCCCAATGGCAAGGCGTCTGACTACGATTGCGGCCCTCACATCACGTGAGGGTCAAAAGTCTTGCGGAACTATCACCTATCTATATACCTCGCTTGTTCACCACGAGACCATAGATAGTACGTATTCCAATCCGAGAGTGTACCGCGTTGCAGTGCTTTAAAGCAGGGTGGGCCCCTATCGCTGTAGCCGAGCCAGTACTCGATGCATGAAAATGTATTAAACCACTATACGCCCGGGGTCCAACCCGCCATCCACGTCGTGGCCGGCGTTGCGAAGATGGGTGCTTCAACCCCCTGCCAAGGTCACCGTTCTATTTTTTTTTACGAGTGCTACTCGGTCAAGTGGTTAAACTGACTACCTGACTCCCGAACTACGCCTTCGCTGCTCCTTGAACT
Source organism: Xylaria sp. FL0064 (assembly GCA_022593225.1). NCBI lineage: Eukaryota > Fungi > Ascomycota > Sordariomycetes > Xylariales > Xylariaceae > Xylaria > Xylaria sp. FL0064. The sequence continues at coordinate 12,870 of JAJKLE010000043.1, read as the reverse complement.
CAAGTCCTTCTCCTCCCTGTCTCTAGCACTATACGTCTTAGGTTATTCTTTTTGAGCTGCTGCTTTTACTGATTATATTGAACCAGAGTATTGAAGCCGGTAGCCCCACGATATATTTGTCGCACTGATTTTATTGCTTATAGAAAACTAACAACATCTTTCTCTGTCTAGTTCAGGCTGTCGAGAATAATACACCGATATTCATATCTAGGATTCGCCGGTCTTCCCGTGTCTTTATTATCCAGGTATAGGCTAGAACCTCAAGCCGCTCTTCACGCTATAGTGATTAGTACATGACTAATTTTGACAATACAAAAAAACGCAATTTCACGCTCTGTTACCGTCGTCTCAATTGGAACTGAGTTGTTTCCCATATATACGAAGACAACTTTGCGCGAAAGGTGTCTATGCTCGGGTTGCCTTCCCGCCATAGTGAAATCGAAGTCAGCTCTTACCTGGATAGGTGTCAGATAGATAGGTGACACCCTAGTGTGTGCCTATAAGGCTGGGTATATATATATGGGCTATCCCCCCAACTACCAGTTGGAAGGGCTAGGGGCCATTTGACCAATACACCTTTATGGCTACTAACCCCTTCTACCTACCTGTTACGTGACTGTAGGGCTATTCCATTCACTCTGGGACAGATAAACCTGACAATAGGCGTCAACAAAATGTCTCGAAAAGTGCTCCATCAATCTGAAAACTTTCAGATCCTACCGTGCGCAAAGAGCCCCCAGTCATTTGGGCAAAATTGGGGGAACAACTAGTGTTCCTTACTATGAGCTTCTACACGCTACTCCTGTCCGTAACGTCGTTGAGATGTATAGTGCTAATGAGACGTACGGATTCGCCAATGTTAGGTATGAGGTCAACCGCCTCAACTCGCGTAGGGCCAGGTTCTTGTCCACTCGGGGTGAAAGGATCTATGGCTCAAAGAGCAACTAAGCCATTCTGAGGCGTGGTAGTTCTCTGTAAAGCTCCCGCCTCAACTGCCGGGTTGACAATAGCTCCAACAGAGAGTTGACCGTTCTTGTTGAATAATGAGAATTAAATGAGAAAATATATTTGTCGATAATGGACACAAGGTTTAAAATTTTGTATATAGTATTTAGCACTTCATATACAATTCTATTCCAGGGTGTATAGGAGGGTGCGAACAACGCAGATTACAAAATGGAGATTGAGTATCTCTGACTTAGCAAATAAAGCATGACGTATACCATTCATTTGAACGGACTTTAAATAGCTCTGAGGTCCTTAACCTGAAGATATCATGAACGAAATTCTTTCCAGCTTTGCCTATACCGAGCCACAGCTCTGGCGAAAATATGCAGTCGGGTTACTATATTACACCAGCAGCTACTACATGGCAATACGAAGCAGTGAGGAGGTATTCAAATCATGCTAGATGTCAACTCAGCCTATCATTAAAGCTATAGAGTATAAGGTAGCTGAGTGGATTACCTTGGGGGTGCTATTATATCGTAGAACTGATAAATCAAAACACAGAGCAAATTAGGAGCCTCTATCATTTAAGTGCACTGCCTAAGTCATGTAAGTTGCTCTTGTAGCAGAGGTAGTTGGCCCGTCATCATCCATTTAATAGGTCACCTACTACAGGTCGCTTAATGATAAATGATTTATACATTCAGATTAAATTATTAATTTCGGCTTTACAACAACAATCATGCCACCCTATCATCATAATGCAAATTTCAGCCATGTACTTGCTTGAGAAGTAACCTTACCAAGATGCGCTTTATCATCACTCAGGTTTCTTTGCTTGTTATACACCCACTTACTTATATGATGGAAGCTCTGCCATTTCATGTCTAAACTAAAGACTGAAATAGTTCAAATAGATGCCAAAAGCTGTGGCTGTCTGATTAATAGTAGCATCTGCTTGCTATTCTGCCGTCTGCTTTCTTTCAGTGCTTACAGATGAGACACAATTGTGGTAACAGAAAAAAGAGTCATATATTCTCGCCTCTACACGCCCGACCCTCGTCTTCAATTCTTACCCGCCCCGAAAATACTACAACACGTCATCGAGGACGATTTCTCTGAAATATTTATATTTGGTACTTTTCCTTTGGACAAGCCGGTCGGCCCACGACAGCAAGTCAATTAAGCCAGACCTTACGTGAGTAGAAATCCCCTACCACTCCTTTCGATATATTGAGAACTATGAGTCTATCCGTCCTCGCCCCTGGAATACCTGCCGGCACTGTCTCTGAAAGAATGCAAGAAACTTCACGTGATAGTCTGAAATATTCCACAATAATTGTCTGGAAATGCATGCTTTCGGAGATATCCGGGGCTGTCGGAGATAATCGGGGGAAAAAGGCGGGCATCATGGTCGAATGGCAAGATTTCGGCAATGTGGCATTCACCTTCGGAGGGACTGTTCTGTGTAGACCAATCCGATAGATTCATAACCTCGCTGAGGCCCGGATGAAAGGTCCGCCGCATCCCCAAATAAGGACATCAAACCATTTCACCTTTCAATCCGCGTTGTGCATTACATATTCATTCAAGCATGTACGTTGCACACTACATATGTACCTTGATGTGTCAGAGAGTCTCCACAATCAAGTTGTCCTATTTTTGCTAAATTCGTACTACATAATTATAACTATTCAATCAACCGCAACACTATAGAATCGGCAGCTGGGTGTAGACGAAACCCATATCGGCTATAATGGCCCAGACGGATAGCAGCGGTTAGTGGGGGCCAAATCTGCGAATCTAGGTACAGTACATTAGTTGTGGGTAGGCCCCGATCTCGGCCGATCCAGTCAAGATGTCTCTCACCCAGCCAGCCTCGTACCTTTCTTAGTCTTTCACTGCCACGAACCAATTGCGTCCTTACGAAGGCGCATCACCAGTCCATTCGTTCAGTAGCAGCCGCAGCAGGTGTGCTCGGCAAGGGCAGTTCGACGACGACAACGGCGACGCAATCTCAATCATGTCGGCCTCCCTACCTGGCAATCGGGAGCTGCCCGAGTCGCAGTATGACCTGAGCACGTACTGGGGTCGCGTGCGCCATACTGCCAGCATCACCGATCCGAGGTGAGTATCTTTATATTTTTGCGATAATGCGTCTCGAGCAGACGCTCATCTCCACGAGCCTCTGGAAATTAGAGCGTGTTGGTGGTCTACATAATCACTGTCGCGCGTTGCTAACATTTCTGTTCCGTCGCGCTATATAGGACCCTACTGGTTGGCAAGCGCGGCCTCGAAGATGCGAAGAGGTTGATCATGGCATACAAACAGGGCGAGATCAAGGAGATGACGCCAGAGCTATGGCGGGCGAAGAAGATCGTCGACTCGACGATACATCCCGGTACGGCGAAGAGCCCGCATGCCTTTCTCTAAGGCTCAGTTTGCGACGCTGGAATTGAGTACTGACCGGATGTGATGCGATGCGCTTAGATACCGGCAAGCCCGTCTTCCTGCCCTTCCGCATGTCGTGCTTCGCGCTCTCGAACTTGGTCGTGACAGCAGGAATGCTCACGCCAGGTCTATCGGTACGCGCCCCTCTTCTCCAGCTCTACAGCGCATTGTAAATCTCCATGTGTCCGGTCACACACACAAGCTAACCTCATCGCACGGCGCATCCAGAACACCGGCACCGTCCTCTGGCAGATCACGAACCAGTCGCTGAACGTAGCAATCAACAACGCGAACGCAAACAAATCGACCCCGCTCTCCTACTCCAAACTCGCGCAATCCTACTTCCTCGCCGTCGGCGCCTCCTGCTCGGTAGCCGTAGGCCTAAACTCCCTCGTGCCGCGACTAAAGCGCGTATCGCCCTCAACAAAGCTGATCCTCGGCCGTCTGGTGCCGTTCGCGGCCGTCGCGTCCGCGGGTTTCCTGAACGTGCTGCTCATGCGCGGCGAGGAGATGCGCGTCGGCATCGACGTGTACCCGGTGCTCTCAGAATCCGACAAGGAAAAACTAGCAGCGCAGGGGAAGGCGGAAAGCGATGTGCAATCCCTCGGCAAGAGCCGCCGGGCCGCGACGCTGGCCGTCGGCGAGACGGCGCTGAGCCGCGTGCTCAACAGCACGCCCATCATGGTGGTGCCGCCGCTCGTCCTCGTGCGCCTGCAGCGCACGCAGTGGCTGCGGAATAACCCGCGCTTGACGCTACCCGTGAACCTCGGGTTGATCCTGGGCATGAGCTACGTCGCGTTGCCGCTTGCGCTCGCGGCGTTCCCGCAGCGCCAGAGGATCAGTGCCGACAGTCTTGAGGAAGAGTTCCATGGGCGGGGTGGGGACGGCGGGATGGTTATGTTTAATCGTGGAATCTGATACCCCTTAATCCGCTTAATCATGATAGAGTCTTTTGAAAGATAAGCGTAAAAAAGACAAGAGCATGACAGACTAAAGAGAAAGGGATAAGACAAGAGAAAGAGAAGAAAAGAAGAAAAGAAGCTAAAAATAGAGACAGCAGACATGGGACGATGTCTGTTTGGTCGCCGGGTCTATCTACGGACATCACTGGAGACATCGGACCCGGCGCGGGTTTTGGGCTCATGAGGAAAGTTCGCGATGCCTTTATATATATCAGGTCTAGACGTGTCACGACGTCATATAGTGTGCATCTCGTTTCTCAGTAGAACATATTTCGCGAGGCTAGATAGCGCTTTGCAGTTCTTTTAATAGAAAGCACTGATTGATACCCTTCCAGAGTAGAGAGAGGGATCGAATGAGGGGAAGAAACAACAGAACGAATTATCATCTGTCTCTCTCATTTATATATATATTTCTGTCCATTCTACACCATTTACCCGAGGATTCATTTGATGAGTCTCACCGGTTATCGTAAGTCGACGCTCGTCATCTTGTCTCGCTCGATCTTTGATAGTAATATAATCCCGAGGACAACGATGAGCTTTGCAGTGGCTTTTCTCTATCCCAAGTTGGCGGTATAAGAGACAGGGGAGATACACCGTGAGATTCTGCTTCGTACCAGGCTTCCGGCTATGGTGATATATACACCTATACTAGGTATATGATACTAGAGAAGAGTAGATGAGTTCGTTGCCTACTCTATCCAGCATCTACTATAGAACAGAATAATGGTTATCTACTTTTACCTACATCACACACGCATATATATGTTTATACATACATCAGTCTACCCAGCTCCTGCGGATACCTCAGTCTTTCCTCTTCTCGCTTATTATCCCATTCCCCTGGTTTTGCTTAGAATTTTCGTTCTAGTTTAGCATATTCCCACCACTTATCCGTAAGCGCCATGAGCGCTTTCGATAGATAGATAGATAGGTAGGTGGGTAGGAAAAGAGATAAAATATATATATGTATCTATGGTTTGCATTACATCGGCGTCAGCGAAGCTGGATGAAGCCTATCGAAAGAGTTCCATCATGTACTCACTTGCGTGATATTTCGATATTCTGATATAAGTACTAAATAGAACAATCTCAGGTGGTGCGTAGCGCAGTAATTAATCTACTTCGCCACAGCCTGCCCGCTGGACTAGGAAATTGGTCTGGTCTATTTCTATATACTGTCTGTCTACCTGGTGAGCTACCGTCCTATCGATCCACTTATACCTGTATACTGATACTATGGTTATGCGCGCATGGCATGTAGTATCATTAGTGAATGCAATATAGGCACCAACCGACAGGTGATCCATATTCCGGTTGGAGTATCCGAGTATGGGCTGGACTGGGCTGGACTCGCGCAAAGACGGAAAGACAGCACACAGAGAGATATACACGGATAGATAGATAAATAGATATACTACTCGTATATATAAGGATATCGTAATGCCAAGCATATATTTAATATATACTAGATGCCCTAGGTAATGCAGTTCGATAACAAGATACTGTAAATATGCAAATCTAAGCCTGCCCAGGTGTCCCACCTGAGCGGTATACTAATGTAGAGTAGGTAGGTAGGTGGTGTGCGAAGGTTAGGTAAATGAGCAGATAACACCGTAAGCAGACAGATAATAAGGGTTTCCCATCGTAGAAAGCCGATGGGGCAGGGCACGCCGGACAGTCGTCGTAGATATGCAGAGGAATGAATATCACGCCAGTTGGCGAACAACGGCAACGCTAGGCTAGGTAGACGAACTGCGGTGCACCACACCACACCGCACCTGCGCAGCAGAGCACTTTTACCTACCTATCTGGCCGCGCAAGTGATGGCCCGATGATGATATGTGTGTGTGCGTGCGTGTGCGTGGTGTACATGTGTGAGAGGTGAGTTGTACTGTAGCATCCAGACTAGTCTAGCGCAACGCACTACACACTGCGGACGCGGGGTACATTAAAATATTACGTTGCCCTGGCCCCCTCTCTGCAGCAGTCCTGTCTCTCGCGCTCGTCTTGTCTTGTCTTTTGTTGCTTGCCTGGGAGGAAATTCTCGGGACTTCCTCCCGTTGGTTGCTGTCTCGGTAAAACCATAATCAGATGAGCCCCGCGCCCCAGCCGCGGAACCGAGATTGGTGGTTGGCTTGGGATTTAAGACCGGAACAGCGGCCTTGAGATCATCAGACTTTCGTTGGCAATGTATGGCGTGGATGCCGTGGTCTTCCACTTTCCGATGTGGCTTGCTGGTCCTGGCTCGGTTAACTGAGTTGGCTTGCTGTTTTGATAAATAGACATAAGCAGTGCTCTGTTAGTTGCTGCCGTCGTCCTTTTTAAATCGGGGTTGTATGTGCTATATAAGCCATGATTCTAGATTTATCCAACCGAACGAGACGTTGCCCCCTCTGTGACACCGCAGCGCTGATAGACAAGTGGGAAAGCATCCGTTATCATGAAGATATATTAGTACAACAGCGCCATCCCATAGTGCTGGCCTTCATGATATACAACTGTGGTGTACTGTACATCATCAGTAGCACGCTACGGGGGATCGACTGGTAGTCATCTCGTAATGGGCTTAGTATGGCACAGCAGTGACTTCATCGTGTTCCAGGGCCGGGGCAGTGGCCAGTGGGCAGGGCAACGAGACCAAGCCAAGGAATGCCCCAACCGAGGGACACTCAGCGAATTGGCTATGCAGCGTGGTGCGTTGGATGGAGAACCAATCCCACCCTCCATCACTGCGAAGATAAAAAGGGCCTTGCTAGAGACTTGGTAGCGGTTCACTTGAGCTGTTGCCACACCCTAAACACCTATGACATTATTAGTCCACCTAGGTTGGCCATAAAAAGAGCTTATTATGGCCAGTATCCACTTTATATCCTTGTATATATGTTAGTAATAAGCTACCTATATAATATATAAGGGCTTTTTATTTAGAGGTTATACTAGCGAATATATTTTTTAATAAAAACTAAACATAATAAATTATATATAAATGAAAAAAATAATATTAGTTAATAAAATAATAAATAATTTTTTTAATTTAAAATTTTTTTAAAATTTAATAAAATATTATTAATTATATTCCATTTTATTTTATTATTATTTTTATTACGAGCCAACAAAGGGATGACTAGTTTAACAGGCAAGGAACAAAAAAGAAAAGGCGTTAAACTAAAAATAAAAAATAAAAATAATAATTAATATAAGTCATATAATAAATTAATAAATTATAATAATAAGCCAGTAAGCTTTAAATTATTAAATTATAATAATAAGCTAGTAAGCTTTAAATTATTAATAAAAGAAATAAGCTTTATTTTTTAAATATTTTTTATTTATATAAAGATTATAATTTAATTTTTTAATTATTAATTTAATTTTATTTTATATTTTATTATTTAATTTATATTTTTAATAATATTTAATATAATAAAAAAAATATTAATAAACTTTTTTTATAGATTATTTATTATTAATTTTATTATTATTTATAAATTAAAAACTTTTATAAATATTATATATATTTAAAAAAATATATATATAATTTATAATATTTTAATAGTTTTTTCATTAATAAAATTTAATATAAAATAAATATTAATATATAAAAATTAAATAATAATTAATTCATAAAATAAATTTATTAAGAAATATTATAAAAATATTTAATAAAATAATAAAATATAAATATATTTATAAAATATTTATTTTAAAAAATATATTATATTTAATAAGTTAAATTGATTAAATAAATTATAAAACCTAAAATATAAAATTAAAATATAAATTTAAAAACCGTTATAGACCTTATATATATCCCTTAAAATATATATGACATACGCGGGGATTTTTGATTTGCAGGTAATAATAAAACTAATAGCAGGTGGTTTATAAGGGAGGTTTACTAGTATTTTGATCGCTATATTTAGTGCTATTAAATATAATACTTATTCTTGAGTATTTAGAAATATTGGGGTAAGATTGAAAATAAGATTAATAATTAAAATGTTAAACTAAATAAATGATTAAATATAAAAGAGTTATAAAATTATATAAATATAAGAAATATAAATAAAATAAAGCTTATTTTTTTTAATGATTTAAGGTTTACTGGCTTATTATTATAATTTAATAATCTAGGGCTTATTAGTTTATTTTTATAATTATATAACTTATGCTAATTATAGCTTTTTTTCTTTATATCCAGTTTAATATTTTTTTTTATACATAGCTTGTCGAACTAGCTACCTTTTTTATTAGTTTATAATATTATATTTTTTTAAAATTATTATTTTAATAATAAAAAATGAATATATATATTTTTATTGTTTATAATATTTAATTATATTAAAAAACGCTTATAATCTTTAAAAATTAAATAATAATTTATTTTAATGTTTTTAATTAATAAAAAGAAATTTAAAATTATATTATTTTTTTATATAAATTAGAAAAATAAAAATATAAAATAATAAATAATATATATATTATAATCGGTTATATAATAGTTTTAAGGTTTTTATTATTATTATTAATAAATTTATTAAAAAGTTTAATTAATTAATTAAAAAAGAATATTAAATAAAGTAATAATCTTTTAACGCTTTTGTTTATTTTAATAATATATATTATTAATATATTTTTTATTAATTAAGGCCTCTGCTTGCTAGACAAGCTAAAATAATAAAATTATAATAAGTTTAAAATGGTTATTAAAATATAAGCTGTTAAGGTTATTAATATTATTAATTAAAATATTATTAATTTTTAAAAGGTCGACCTTTTATTTTTAGTTTTAAATAATCAAGGTATTAATAATAAAATTAATTTATAATAATTATAATAGTTTCTAAATATATTTTAGGCTCTTAAATATTATTAATATAGAAATATTCTTTTTATTTAATAAAATATTTCATAATATTTTTATTTTAATAAACATTTAATATTTTAATTATTTTTTATTTTAAGTTTTTATTAATATATTCTTTAATATTAATTTAAATAATAAAATATAAAAAATAAAATAGAATTATATATTTTTAAATAATAATAATTTATAATTAATTAATAAAATAATTTTTTAATCTTAAAAAACCAAGTTTTTTAAAATTTAATTTATTATTAAATTATTATAAACCTTTTATATATTAAAAAATATATAAAATATAGATAAAACTTTTTAATTTATAAATAATAATAAAACTAATAATAAATAATTTATAAAAAAGATTTATTAATGTTTTTATTATTATATTTAATATTATTAAATATAATAATTATTTTTAAATATATATAAATATTAAAATAAAGTCTAAAATAAAATTAATAATTAAAAAACTAGATTAAATAAATAATTAAATATAAAGAAATTATAGAATTATATAAATATAATAAATAATAGAAAATAAAGGTTTATTTAAAGGTTAATAAACTTAATAAGCCTAGATTATTATAAGCCGGGTAAACCTAGATTATTATAAACCAGGTAAGCTAATTTATGACCTTTTAATAGCCTAGGGCAGCCAAAGAAATACTGGCCCCTTTTTATAACCTTTTACCTGATCAAGCTATTATTATTTAATAATATTATGCTTTTTTTTATTATTATTATTATTTTAATAATATATATATATATATATTTATTTTTGTTTCTATAATATTTTCTTATCTTTTTTAATTAATTAAAAATATTAAACTATATTAAAAAATATAATAAGTTTAATTAATTAAATTAATTTTAAAATTATATTTTATTTTTAATATTTTAATTAATTATTAAACTATTAAATAATAAAAAAGATTTTTTAATATAAAAAATATATTTATATAAACTATTTTTATAATAATTTAAATATATTTATAAATATTATTAATAATATTATTTTTAATAATCATTATTTAAAGAAAAAAGGTTTTAATTAAAAAATAATTTTTTAGAATCCAAAAGAAATATAATATTAAATAAAAAGAATTTAATAATAAATTAAATATAATATTAAATTAATTAATCTATTTATAAAAGTAAAGATAATTTAATATAATCTTTAATTATTAAATAAATTAAATAAAATAAAATAAATTAAAAATAAAAAAAAGAATATAAAAGATATAAAAAATATAATAATATTATTTTTTAAAAATGGTTATTTTAAAATTATTTTAAAAATAGATTAAGACGTGTTAAATACTGCTTAAAAGGCCGACCTTTTATTTCTAGCTTTAGGCGATCAAGATATTAATAATAAAATTAATCTATAATACTTATAATAATTTTTAAATATCTTTTTAGTTTTTAAATATTATTAATATATAAATATCTTTTTTATTTAATAAAATATTTAATATTATTTTTATTTTAATAAAGATTTAGTATTTCTTTCATTTTATAAATATTTTAATTATCTTTTATTTTAAATTAAATTTTTATTAACATATTTTTTAATATTAATTTAAATAATAAAAAATAAAAAATAAAATAAATTTATATATTTTTTAATAATAATAATTTATAATTAATTAATAAAATAGTTTTTTTAATTTTAAAAAAACTAAATTTTTTAAAATCTAGTTTATTATTAAATTATTTTATTTTAATTTATAAAATCTTTAAAATTATATTTTATTTTCTTTATTAAAATTAATTTTTTAATTCTTTTATTATTATCATATTTTATTTTTTATAATAATAATTTAAGTATAAGATATTATAGTTATAATAATAAATATTTCTATTAATAATCTTTTTTATTATTTAATAATAATTAATTATTTATAAACTATTTTATAAAATAATATATTTGTATTTTTATTAATTAATATATTATAAATAATTTATATAATTAATAATAATTCTATTTAATTATTTCATTAATAATTAATATAATTTTGAAAATATTAATTAAAGGTTTAGTTTAGTTTTTTTAGTTATCTATTTATTTAAAAATAATATATAATTAAAAACTTAAATATAAAAAGTTTATTATAATTAAAAATAATTCTTTTTAATATTTTATATTTATTTAAATATTAATAAATAAATATATATATATATTATTTAATAATTATATTATTTTTAAATAATAAAAAATAATTATATTTTATAAATTAGTTAATAATTATTTATATTTTATTATATTATTTTTTTATAATTTAATTAATTAATAAAAATAATTTAATTATAAAATTCTAAATAATTATATATTATATCTATCTAAATACTTATATTAATTATAATATTTTATAAAGTTTATATTATAAAACCTTAGTTTTATTATAAATATTATAATCTTTTATTATAAATTTAATTATTTTTTATAACCTTAGAAAATTATACTTTTTCTATAATTATTATATAATTCTAATTACTTTTTAGTATTTATATAATAAATATTTATAAAAGTTTTTAATAAACTTATTTTATAAGGCTTTTAATATATAAATCTTTTATTTATATATTAACTTATTATTTCTTAATCGTTTTTATTTATTTAATTTTATTAGGTTTTTTAAATTATATATTTATTATAATTATATATTTAAAAGATTTTTAAAGATAATCTAAATTTTTAAGCTTTTATTCTATTAAAAATATAATATTTAAATATTTTATTTTAAAATTCTAAATCTTTTTTAATTTTATTAATTAAATATATTAGCTTAAATAATTCTTTTTAATATAATATATTTTAAAATTAAACTTTAAAAGAAAAACTATTTCATTTTTATATTATTTAATAATCTTTTAAATAATTATAAATTCTATTAAGTTTTTATAATTTAAATAAATTTTAATTAGTTTTATTATTTTAATAAAAAATAGTTTCTATTTCTTAAATATTATTATAATTATAAAAGATTCTTTATTATAAATAAAATAATATAATATTATATTGTTTAATATTTTTAAATAATAAACTATTAAATTTTATTTTTTTTATTTTATAATTATTTTATTTAAAATATTTATTTTAAGCTTTTTTTTTTAATAAGTTTCATGATTTAATTATTAGGTTAAAAGTTACTCTGAATTTTAATTCCTTATAAGCTTTTTATATTTCTTTTAAAATTAAAAAAGTCTTTCTTTTATATTTTTTTATTATATATTTTATAAAATATTATGTTATATTTTTAAAACTTTTAATAAATATATAAATATAATTAAAAATCTTAAAATCTATTTAATATTTATAATTATTACTAGGTTTAAGATTTTTTAATTATATATTATATTAATCTTTAATAATTATATTTTTATTTATTTAAATATAATTATAAATCTTAAAGAATTGATCTTTTATATATATTATATATACTTTTTTAGGTTCAGTTATAGTTCAGCCTTTTAGAATATTTTTAATACCAGAACTAGATATCTCTTTTGTTCCTCAAGTATGTTTGAGTAGATCAAAATATTGTCTAGATAAACAAACACAAATTTGTTTAGAAACTGTTGTAATATCGTCATTATCATATGTTAGAAGCTGGCTGGTGCTGCTGTTACTATATCTTG